>QOVD01001975.1:0-15085 GCA_003521225.1 Tuber microsphaerosporum
AATTCCAACAACAACCTTAACCTCCCTCCCCTCCTCACCCTCAATTCTCATCCTAACGGCCTGGACACGGCATGGAAGCACGTCCCCGACCTTAACCCTCAAGTTACCCTTCTCATTGATAAGCCACCCATACTCTTCTTGAAGAGTGAGGCCCGAAGAACTGGTCAAGATGCGCGGAATTTGAAAGTCTACGGATGGATAATCCGCCATGGCGCCGGTGAGGCCGTTAGCGTTGACTTGAGATATGGTGATTGCGAGGACGTCGTTGAGTTGGGGTTTTTGGGAGGGGGTTGCGGGTGAGGTGGTGGTGGTGGTGGTCATTTGTGAGGTGAGAGTGTGAGTCGCCGTCGGCCGGAGGAGGAAAGGAAAAGAAAAGAAAAGAAAGGAAAAGAAAAGGTGTGATTTTGTGGATTGGGCGGTTGGACGGTTGGGCGGTTGGATCGTGCTACTTGCTGTGTGGTGTGGTGTTGTTGATGGAAGATGAATGGTTCGTGGGGAGGAAATAATTATATGGACATGTTTTTTTTTTAGCTTTGTTTTTTTTTTTTTCAAGGTCAGATCGTTTCTATCTAGGAATCTCGGCGGGAGGGGGAAGCTTTGAATAGTATTGGTACCTACCTACCTACTTTATCGTTATGTTTAGGGTCTCTTGAAAGAAAACTAGGGCTTGTGAATACCCTCATTAGTTTTTGTTCTCCACAGTCATACAATCACAAGTTATGACTCGTCCAGTCTTGTACTATGATAGTGCCACCTTCTACCATAACGCACTTTGCCAAAAACACACAACAACCCCCCAGCACCGGAATACCATCCTCAACGCATAACATTCCCCAAACACGATGCCAAAAAGAGAAGAAAAAACCCCCCATAACTAGCCTAGTGGAACATCGTAAGTTACTACACAATGCCAACCAGCCCCGTTACTTATATAAATTTCAAAAGAACCCCCCAAAAACTCTCCATGAATATAATACTACAGTACACAACACCCCCTTCTCAAGAACCTCCCATCTCATCCCAAAAAAAATACCCAAAAACCAAAAACCAAAAAAAACGAAAATAATCGACACCCGCTTACTATCATATATAAGTATAATAACTAGTACAAATCCCGAGTGACATATCATGACCGTATTTCCCCTCCCTCCCTCCTTCCCCCCACTCCGAGCGTGCAACACGCACAAAACCATCCATCCAACTTATGATACTATGATACTACTACTCTCCACAACCCAAACCCCACATTTTTCAATTTCACTTCACTTCAAGCCATACCACGCACAGTAAAACGACAGGTACTCCACTCTACCTGTTAGCCAACCAACCAACCAACCAACCAACCACCCTCTTCAAGCTACAAGTACTCGAATAATTACCGGCACCGTACTTAACCCCAGACCAAAAATCTCTGACTACCCCATACTAACAGTATCATACCGGTATTGTGGTTCCCTCGGCCAGACTAGCTGTACCCAACCGACCGGCTAGCCACACCAGCACACCCTGAAATGATAATAATAATGATAATGATAATAACTTAGAATACGGTACCGGTAAGTCAAGTTTATAAAACAAAACAAAGGGATTGATCGATTAGAGTAGGGTACTCGAGTACGGTAGATTAGACCGCACACACTCGACCTCGATCGATCAATTAATCAATCAATCAATCACTCCTCGTTTTTGGCCTTACATACGTCATGGGCCCTTGACGTTATTGTTATGGTGACCCCGCCTTTTTGTTTTGCCTAGGGTGAAGCATCTCAGCTCTTAACCCCGCCCGAGGCTGGGCATGGTATTATACAGTACCGTATCCTGGGCTTGCCCTGCGATGGTTTTTACCCGAGTACTTCTATTACTTCTATTACTCCTAGCACTTTTATTCACAGTTCACATGGGAAAATAGTCTAGTCAACTTGAAAAAGTCATTTATTGATCCGAGTCCGCCTCAACCCTGAATCTCACACAAACATCCAGTAAGAAAGAGAAAAAGAAAAAGAAAAAAAAAGCCACCCCAACCAACAAGCAAGACCCCCTCCAGTCAGAAACTGTGAGGCCAAGGCGGTTAAGGCGCCCCAAGAGACTGACTACATACGTTTGAGTAACTTTTATTAGGTATGTATACTGCAAACCCTCTTCCCCCCCCCCCGAAAACTCAAGCACGCACACCGAAATCAACCCCCACAGCATGTCTACCAGCACAAAAGTATTCCTCCAAAACCAAAGCAAACGGTGGTTGAGGAAGGCTGGGGACGCGGGGCTCAAAATCCGTGGATCTAAAACACTTTGTGAGCAGAGCCTCTAACCGAATCGCCGGAAATTATTTCGGGAAAAAAAAATGACTCACCTTGATATTTTCTTTGGCAAGTGCGTACTTGCCCATCTTGTCGCTTCCTTTATCGGTAAGGAAATCCATGACCTTTGTGCGATGATCACCTTGAAGTTGGATCACCTCCCCCATGTCCTTATCTTGAATGATGGTGCCATTGCAAGCTATGAGGATAAAAATAACACAAGGTCAGCACTTCTGTTGTCCCAAAACAACCAAGGGGTAAGATCCATGCCCTGCCCAGACGATATGATATGCAAGACAGACGGGCAGAGTCCCGAATCGAACAAGATAAGATGGTGGGGAAAGGGGATAATTACCATATTCCTTTTTAAAAGCTTTCAAAAGAGCCTTAGGACTGTACTCTTTAGGCAACCCCTGGACAGTCGTCAACGTCTTGCGACCGTTGCGCTCTGAAAGAAACGAGTTAGTAAATGTGCAGAACGAAGTGCAATTTTTTTTCCAACAAAAAAGGAACTAAAGATGCTCACGTTGGATACGAATATGGACGTAATTCTTGGGCTGAGTATCACCAACGTCGTCGGCGAAAGGATCTAGGAAAAAGGTGTTAGCATTTGGCAAGGAGAAGCTAGGCGAGCAACAAGCATCCTGCGGTGAGGACGATGAATCAGGGCAGCCAACGAGATTGACCAGGCTGGTATCTAACTGGAGTTGTGCTTCTAGGACAAACTCTCCAAGAAGGCGCCAGCCAGTACGGCAATAACTCGAGAAGAGAAGAGAAAAAGAGACTCACCATTAACCTTGAGATTTTCGATGGACATAAACAGACTTCGAGGGGGGTTGGGTATGCGGGAAAGCTGTGTTTGGGTGCTTCGGAGCAGTAGATTGAAAGTTGGACTAGAGTGTTGTGTTGGTAAGGCTGGGTGTTGGAAGGGAAAGCGTGGGAGGAAAGTATGGAGAGAGTAGTGTTCGTTCTTGGTGGGGAGGGAGAAGAAGGGGTAGGGGGAAGGCAGAGGGGCGGAACTTAAATAGGCGCTGCTGGGTCACAGCGAAGGCGAACTGAAAAAAGTCAAATGGCAACGAAGCAAAGCAGGGCTGGGCTAGGTTTTTCCCTCCTGCGGGCATCCAAGCACTCGTAGAATGTAACTCATGAGCTCGGTACGTTATCATAGCAACCACCAAAAAGACCCAGCAACCGAACCAAACAAAAGGGTCCTACGACCAATCATATTCTATTGCAATAGCGTTATGATACTTGTATCATATGGTTTATGGATGACCCAACCCACCGTACTCGAGTGACTATACCATTATACAAGTACAAGCACTCAGGAGTAGGCTGTGCTGAGCGAGAAAAGGAAATGGAGCAACGAGGGAAAAAAAAAAATGATGACCAGATAGGGCAGGGAAGAACAACTTTCTTATGATCTTGCCCTTTAAGGACTGAGCGGGCGGTGGTGGAACAGTGAATGAGTGATCTTGGCGGCCTGGTTGGATCTGGGCTGAAGCAAATCGAAAATTTGGCTGGGATTTCGCAGGCTTCCTGTGCGCTTTTTCACCGTCCAACAATCGCCTATCATGTTGCACTGGTGCAGCTAGCACTTACGGTGAGAGGGTGGTCATGATAAAGGGAAAACGAACCGTGAGCTACATACCAGTGTCCAGCAACGGCATGAGGTGCTGATCAAGCATCTCCATCCGTCAGTACCGGTATTGGACCGCGCTGGTGTTTTAGCTGACAGACACCAGATCGGTATTGTGGTCAGGATAACATATTGAATCAACTCCCCGGATCCCCTCTTCAGCACTGAGATACCAGTACCCAGGTACGCTACAGACACGGCACCATCCGAGTACCGGTAAGGTACAATATCGGTCATAGGCTGCCGCCGGTATTGCACTCTTGACGGACGATTCAATCGGGAAGCGCGCCTAGTCATCTCGTCATCTTATCCTCCAAACAACAAGAGAAATCCCTCGCCGGGAGTGTTCCTATCCCCCCTCGATAAAATTGTCTCATATCCGCATCCGACACCTCCAGATACTGTAACATAGGTTTTGTGCGAATTGATCTGATCGTTGCCACCACCGCCACCCACCCACGACTCGACTCATCTTCACCACCACAGAGTCACACAAGCCCGCTATCATGGCAAGCCGCCTGAGACCGCCCGGCCTCTGTCCCAAGAACACAATTAAACTTTATGCCCACGAGAGACGGCAGAGGATTGATATTTCAATAATACAAGAGACTGCCAGCGCTACATTCGAGAACCCCATCCCATCCCTGTCCAACCCGTGCCATTCACTTTTTCTCCACCCGACAGATCTATGTTTTTCTAGAAGAAAGTGAAAAAGAGTTCTCTAATGCTGCCCAGCATTTCCGGGAGGGTTCGTCCTAGCGTTGGGATTGCGAGGGTCGTTCCTATACTCCTCGGCTACGGATTGTTAAAACCCTCCAAGCACAGTAATCTCCACATGCAAAAAAAAAAAAAAAAAAAAACGTACTATTGGCGAGAAAAGTGGAAAGGCTGTTAACTCCGTAGAAAATGATCGCACCTGCAACAAATTAGCCAGCAATTCCAGTCCAGATTAAACCCTCCCGATTGGAAATTTTATGTACCGGCAGCATAGAAAGGTGCCATCGGCTTAGCTAATCATCGCATCGTTTGTTAGCGAGTGAGAAACGGAGCGGGGGGAGATCGACGGTAGGGACGTACCAACGGGCGCAGGCCATTTCCTTCCAAAGATTCTTTCGAGCATAGCGAGAAGAGGTTTGTTTGTAGGAGTCTGAACGATTCAAGGTTTGACGTTGGCAGGGAGGTGGTTGATGGTGTTGAGGGGAGCGGTGGTGGTGGTTGATGTTTCGAGGGTGGAATCTGGTTCGGGTTTGTGGGAAAGAGACGTCCGCAAGATTGATTGATTAACCCGCCTAAATACTGTATTATTATTAGAGAGACTAAAAAACACAAAAAAGCAATAATAAAACATTTATAGAAAGTGCGAATAAACTTAGTCGGTCTAATTTGAATACATTTACCAGAATTCGCATTAACCTAACGATTCCCCTGATTTACACTACCGGTAGAATCGCCCGTGACAATCAAACAACAACAAACCACCCCACCCCATCCCACCAAACCAAACCAAACCAAACCAAAAATGTCCTTCGGAACCACAAGCACAATCTCCTCCCTAACCGGCTGCGTATCCTCCCTCCAAAACTCAACCCGCCTCCTAGACTCTTCAATCTCAATCCTAGACTCAGGAGTCCACGATTTCCCACGCATCAAGAAAGTCCTACAATGTACTCGGGTTCGTCCCTTCCTTCCTCCCCGAACTTGCAAAAAAGAACAAGACAAGACAGCTAGCTAATAAGTTAAGGGGAGGTTATTATCATTATTATTATTATTATAAATAGCACTTCGAATTAATCTCCGAGCCAACACTATACGCCGCGCAGACTGCCCTCGCAGACGAGATCGGGCCGGAAGTTGAGCATTTACTTCGACGGGTGGAACAGCATTTGGCAAAGATGGAGAGGAGGGAGAAGGCGTTGGTTGCGAAATCGGAGTTGCAGGAGGGGAGGTTGCAGCAGAAGCCTTCGCTCTCTTCTGCTGCTGCTTCGAGGCAGAGGAGGGGTGGTGGTGGTCCTGGTGGGAATGTTCAGAATGCGGAAAAGTTGAGGATGTTGAAGGGGAAGAAGGAGAGGTTGGCTCATACTATCGAGAGGCTATCATTACAGGCGGGTCATAAGGTGTGTCATTCTTTTCAACCCGCTGGAGGGCTCTTCTACAGAGTAAAGGCTGATATTTGTTCGTAACAAATAGGAAAGGCAATTAAGGATGACTATGAACTATGGAGCTTCATAATAGGGTTTAACGATATCGATTTCTCGCGCGGGTATCACTGGTGAATTGGTGTTATTATTATGGCCTTAGAATTATTACTATAATATTAGAACCTAGCCACAGATATCCTGTAACCAATTATATACAGACCTCGTAGTCTAGGAGAACCAAGGCCCCAGCGGGATCAACCCAATCGGAAATGCATTTATAAAGAACCATCAATCCCATCGCTGACGAACCCCAGCTGCGCTCTTCGCGATGTCCAAGGACTTGATGGCCAGTCCCAACGCATGTTCCAGGCCTCCCAGCTTTGCCCAAACAGCCATTAAGCTAGGATCCTGACTCTCAACCCTCACCCTCTCCCTGACTCGCACGTCCCCGCCTTTGTAGCAATAAATCTGATCCTGATTAGCGGTCCCAACCCCATTTCCCCCATTCCTCAACCCCACAGCTGCAGCAAATCTTTCCCGAAAGCCAAACGAGGACTCCAACGACGATAACGCAAGAGTAGGCCCACGATATTCCGAGGGAGTTAGTGGATCCAACGTCCGTAATTCCACTATGAGTGCCGCCTCTGATATATAAAGATCAAACGCAAGATGAGGATGAAGTGGAGGGTCAAATATCTATAAGCAATCAATCAATCAGTCCCCCCTGTAAAAACCAAAAATCGCAAAGCAGAAAATCAGATGAAAAAAACATACTCTAGGATCCACAACATGATAGGGGAACAATCGATGCATCTGCGTCCCTCTCAGTGCATCTCTCGCAGCGCGAACACTCCCCATAGCCCCACTGAGCTTCTCAGCAACGCCCATCCCTCCATCCACTATATCCAGACTTTCCGCAACATGATTCACCACATCCGTCAACTGCCCCAGCACAATCCCCTTCCCCCTAGGGTCCAAGCTCAACTTATGGCAGGCAAACCCCTTCGTATTCGGCAGCCCGTACATCTTGACTTGCATATCCGATTTAACGATTTTATTGGCCACCCGCGTCGCATACCCCTTCAGTGACTCCGAGCGCGGGGAGGAAAGGACTAGCGTGGAGCCGGTGCTCGGGGCGAGGAGGTTGGAGCATTCTCGTAGGCAAGAGCGGACATTGTCGATTGTTTCTTGGAGGGAGCTCGTGAGCCAGGTTAGCTCTCGGGCCTGCCAGTTCGTTAGATTAAGATGAAAATGGGGGGAGGGAGGGAGGGAGAGGTCTGTTACGGCAGATTCTTCTTCGGCTCCCAATGTGTCTGCTTCGGGGCGTGGGGGGTAGAGGGCTGCGGCCATGGTGCTGTCACTGTTATGCCGATAGGGCTGGTTTGGTTGGTTGGTTGAGTCGGCCGGTTTGGTTGAAGCAAGGGAGATCATGACACATGGAAAAAGCCCAAGTTGGCACTGCTTGAGACATCGGATCAACACCAACGATGAATTCACTGGTGGTGCTAAGACCGGTTATTAGGCGAACGGGTCTACTGAAGGATCTTCCCAAGGTTTTCGCGCCTCAATTCGCACCCTTCACTTCCCTATCCCGGCCGCCGCCCAATTACGAGGGTCATGTCCCACTCACTGTTCCTGAGAGAGGATTGCTTGCTGTGGGTTCGGCCGTGATGTCACTATTGAACCCTCGACGTGCAGGTATATTTTTTCTCCTTTTTCGGCGTAGCTTATCAAGGACTACAATAGCTGTTTGTTCTTTATTTCACAATGACTGGAGTCGCTTCTTCTCGTGAAGGATGTTGATATATATAAACAGACTTAGTCGCAGCTCTCGGAGAAGCCACAGCAACACCGTACTTCATATACAGGCTCCGGGATGCCATGCTATCATCCCCTACCGGTCGGAGGATTCTCAAAGACCGCCCAAGGATTAACTCCACCACGATGAGTATGGAGCAGCTACGGAAGTTACCGGACGGCACTGTGGGTAGGGAATATGTAGCATGGTTGGATAAGGAGGGCGTCTCGCCAGATACTCGGTCTCAGGTATATTGCTTTCCACAGAGGTTTGAAGGTTGTTGGTTCAAATACAGTACAGCCGGATGAGGGTCTTGACATCTGCGTTGGGGAAAGGATTGTGGGACGGAATTACTAACAGGAAGTAGGTTAGATATATTGATGATCCAGAGTGCGCTTATGTTATGCAGAGATACCGCGAGTGTCACGACTTCTACCACGCCCTTACAGGGTTACCTATCGTAGTTGAGGGCGAGGTTGCTTTGAAGGCTTTTGAATTTGCAAACACCCTTATTCCCATGACCGGCCTAAGTATGTTTGCGTTGGCAAGACTGAGGCCGGAGGAGAGAAGGAGAGCCTTGACCACGTACTTTCCTTGGGCTATCAGAAATGGATTGCAGGCCAAGGAGGTGATCAACATCTATTGGGAAGAGGAGTTGGAGACTGATGTGAAGGAACTGAGGAGGAGAATCGGCTTGGAGAAGCCTCCAGAGTAAGTCTTACCGTATTCAAACATTAGCACTGTACTAATACGGTACATTGCCTACTGTAGTCTGCGAAAGATCAGAGCAGAATTGAAAGCTCAGAAAAAGACTGAAAAGGTTGTAAGGGAGCCTGTGGAACATTAGAGCGCTACTTGTATTACTACTACTACTACCACCACCACCACACAAAGTGGCTCTCCTTTGCCTGTTTTTTTTTCATCACCCAGTTGTCCAGAAAATTGTTGGCGATAGCGTCAGGGAGTTTCAACCCGCCCAGTCTATTATCAAAGGTGTGATTTTTGTAGAAATAGCACGGTATTGAAACCCCCCACTGAAGCGCCAGTTTCCACCATAACCAGAAAACCACACCACCATTCACAGATCGAAATCGTCGTCGTCGTCAAGGATACCCTTACGACGTGAAAAAACGACCCTCTGCTCGGTAGTCTTTTTCTCGTCGATGGCATTGATCAGGGCAATCAAATCCTCCTCTGTGACACGCTGGCGAATTTGATTGGAACGGGCCATCATGATCAAACGGTTCTCAAGATCGCGAGCTCTCGATTCCTTGACCATGGCTATACGGCCAAGGCGGTCGACGGCTTCCGGGGTGAGTATTTGTGAAATTATAGACTTCCGAGCCTCATCTATTGGTTCCCGGGCATGAGTTTAGAAGCCAGAAAAATGAGATGCCGGAGGTGGAGATGTGGAAGATAAAAAAACCTTCTTGCTGTCTAAAGCCAACGGTAAGAAAATATTTGTACAATACATATAACATTTTTAAGGAGAGAATTTCATGGGATAATACTTCTTGTCATTTCCACCCTGACCTTGGCCTTGTTGAGCAAGCTCTTGCATCCTCGCCTGGCGGATTTTCTGCAAGTCTGCGTTTACCTGGTCAGCGTGATATGGTCATCCAGACAAATAAAAAATGTAGGAAGCCGAACCATCGTCATCCATGTTGTGAGATCTGTAGGCAGTAATAATATTATGATGGATGAAGTGGGGAGAATTTAAAGATAAACTGTGTGGGGGATGGGATGGTGATGATGAGGATGGAAAGTTTGCCTCGTGCCCCTCGTTGGTGTGCTTCTTCGCCCCGCATTGCTGGGATTCATGGCAAAGGCGTTGCAGAGAACAAGGTATTCGAGTAGACTAGACGTAGTGTCGCATTTCCGGGTACGGCGATTTGCTGGGGTATGGCGGAATGTTAGCTACGCCCCTGTAGCTCAGAAATACGCAGCCTATTCCTGGAAAGGTTTCACCGGGGTCAAACTACAAGTACTGTAACTAAAGCTATGATACAAACAAACAACACTACGAGCTCTACTACTGGTACGTATTTTCCGGCCCCCTGGGCGTATCTAATGTTCCACCATACGCCAGCAAACGGCCATATCATACCTAGCGATGCGATCCATACCAGTGATGGTCAAACAGCGTTTAGGTTCCGTAGGTGACGCTTACGTACCAGTAGTTTTCCTCCCGACACGACTTCTACTTGCAGATTGAGGAGAGAATCGCACTCGTTAGACTACCGTAGACGCCCTGCCTCATCACGCACTACAGCACAGCGATCGGATTGTTACAGGGCAAGATTTGTCCGGAGCATGATAGGATACAGTATGGGTGGATGCCTGGTGCTTTCCCAGTTCCCATCCTCGAGCAGCCGCCCTCCGGTATTTCTTGTAACTCTACCGGCATTCAATCGCCCATATCTCCGCCTCTTATCCCAACCCATTCGTCACACATTTTACTTGCCACAGAGGCAGGCGCCTCTTCCCTCCTGGATTCCCTGTCTTTCTTACCCTTCCGTGAGTTGGGCCAGTCACTGAAGGAGTAGCCACAAGCCACTTATCCCGATTTGACCTTTTTGTAAGAAAAAAAAAAGCCGGCCGTCACTCCGTCACCTCCTTCTTGAACATGTACGGTAACTTGCTTATTCCGTGTGACCTTTTTTGGCGTTTTTGAGGGTTTAACGACCCTCGTACTGTACCGTAGTTGCAGTTTAAGGCTAGGTCCTTGCCGAGCGCCTGCTGCGTTGCCCACTCAGAGAAGAGAGAGTGTTGCACTTTTCCTCTCTCTTTTTTCCCACCGTCCCCCGAAAGCCCCAAACCTGCTACTCGTTGCAGCTTGGGTTGAAGCATCTCGTTTCCTCCTTGCCTTCACCGGGAACTTCCTCTGGCTTCACACGCCAGCCAGCCAGCCAGCCAGCCAGCCAGCCAACAATCCACCAAGACAGGCAGGCAGACTGAGATACCGGTACTGCAGCATCGGTACCCGTTGACAGGACAGGCGGTTGGCGAGTGCGACGCTTCTCTTCTTTCTCTTCTTCTTCTTCATCTTCTTCATCTTCTTCATCTTCCTCTTCCTTTTCGCCTTCTCTCATTCAATCATCAGTCCAACTATTCCCTCCTTTCCCACAGTGCTCCTACTGGTCCTCCACCAAAACTTTTCGCACCACCATACTTCCTTCCTCCCTTGTAGCTGTCAGCCAGCCAGTCGGTCCTTGATTTTTCCCTCCGGTCCCTTCCGCTGCTACAACCCCCATTCTTCCTCTCGCTCGCTCACTCACAACTTTTATAAACATTTTTCCCTTCTCTTCTTTTTCCATTCTATTCTCGCTCTCGCTTCTATTTTGAATTTTTTTTCCCTTTCACGAAAAGGAAGGGTCAATCGTTACATCAGCTAGATTCTCACTCCGCTTTAAACCCTTCCCCGTACTCGAGCATAAAGAAAAAAAAAGTACTCGTACAAACTCTCTTCTTGCATTCACTTCCCCCTCTATACATCTTTTTTCCTCCGCTCTGTTCCCATCTTTGCCAATTTTGCTCATTTTCGTCATCTCACTCTCCTCTGCTTCTCTCTCCGGACTGCCGGGGATCTAGCTCGTTCCAGTCTCTTTTTGAGACATATTCCATTCCAAGCCGCCAAGCTGGCTGAGTGAGTTTTCCACGATAAAACCTGGCTCTCATAATTAGTTGTCCACCATGTCGCTAAATCCCCTCGATCTCTCTCGTAGATATCTTTATCTGGTCCATGCCAACGGGACGCATGGGCCCCCCTTTTCAGGCCCTTCTTCGAAGCCTCCTCTCCGTTCCATAACAACAACCGGCCATAAACTTTCGCCTCTATCTATAACCTCTCCGCCAGCCTTTTCCACAATGACTGCCGACCGTCCGAATCTCTACAAATCGGCCAGCGAGAGTGCTCTACGGGTCCCGGTTACCGATGGAACATCAAGTGGTAGATCAACACCCGGCGAGAATGGGAGCACCGATCTCAACGTGGAGGTGGCAGCCCTCAGTAATAAGCTCATCAATGCGATCAATCATCAGACCCAATTGGACGACTCGCTCTCGCAAACAAGACATGAGTTGGAGATTTCCCGTGCAAGAGTCAAGCAATTGGAGGCGGTGGCCAAGGAAAACGCTGACATGTTGACCAAGGGGCTGCTGGTCAAAAAGTCGGACGTTGAGACTGAAACGAAGCAGCTCAAGGATCGCTTAGGCGAGGAGAGCAGGCTGAGGGCTAAGGCCGAAGAAGAGAAAAGGGTCATAGAGCGGGAATTGGAGGGCTTAACGGCTGCTCTATTTGGTGAAGCTAATGAGGTAAACAGCCGCTTTTTAGGCATATTTCTTGCCGCTTCCGAGCGCAATTTCTCACAGCTAACGGTATTAGATGGTCTCTGTAGCGCGCCAAAAGGAAGAAGCTGTTGATAAGAAAAATGAGCAGCTGAGATCTCAATTAGCTGATACACAACTTCTTTTGGCCTCGCACCAGGAGCAGCTCGCCGAATTAAAACAAGTAATCCAGCAGATGACAGCAGAGAAAGAGGAAGCAGAGACGGCTATGTCAACCGGGACGCCTTCGACTCCGGCACTTGGAAACAGGACGAGTAAAGAATCATTGGGTCGTGTCTTTGAGGCCTTGCACTTGTCTCCAGACTCGGCCGCCATCGAGGACATACAGCCATGCCCGCCTACATCCTTGACAAACTTCATATATCCTGTCCTTAGGCATGACGTCCCAGCCTATCTAGATTTCTGCGAGGTTTTGCATTCTCCGAAAGGAGGTACCAGGACTTCACCCATACCCCGATTATCAAGTGGCTCTTTTTCGTCAATACAAGCTATGGGTATAGGAATGGGTATTTCCTATGGTTCGTCAATCAGTAGCTCCCCCACCACGCTCTCTAGTGCCCTGTTTGGTGCTAGGGCAGACAAGGGCAGTGATAGCCACCCGACAAGTCCGGCGAGTGTCGGTTCCACCACCAATGGCAACGCTCAGCAGCAGCAGATCGGACTTGCCTTAAAAGAGACTAAATTCTATAAACGAGTTTTAGTTGAAGATATTGAACCCACTCTTCGGGTGGATTTGGCGCCTGGTCTTTCCTGGCTGGCCCGCCGGAATGTGTCGTCGGCAATCATTGATGGTTCCTTGCAAATCGATCCCCTGCCTATGAATTCGAAATCCAGTGCTGTCAACTGTTCCATGTGCGGTGAGAGCCGGTTGGACGAGCAGCATGTCAGGACTCATCAGATGCGCACTAGCGACGGTACAACTGCTCCAAGACACATGTTGTGTACCTATTGCGTCAACCGCACAAGGAGCGTTTGTGACTTTCTGGCATTTCTACGAACTCTCAAGGAGGGCATGTGGAAGTGCGACAATGAAGGTGATGAGAAGCATGCGTGGGAAGAGTGCGTCAAACTGAGGGAGCGTATGTTTTGGTGCAGGATCGGGGGTGGGGTAATACCAGCCTTCATTAATAGGGAATCAGCGAGAAATTCTGAGGAACATGGCACACCCGGGGGCTTGAGGCCTGCCGGCGATGAGACGCCACGTGATCTGCAATCTCCTAGAACACCGGAGCTGAGAGGATACGAGGGCCATGTGAAATTGGAGGTTCCAAAGAAGAGAATAAGCAAGGAATTACCACCGATTGTCCCCGAGAAGGCTTCTGTCAGCGAGGCCCCATCACCGATAGTTCCTTCGCCAGTCGACAAGGAGCTTCCCCCGCCTCCTAGAATGTCCCTCGAGAAGGACAGCCAACAAGGAGACACCACGAATGAAGAGGCAATTGTTGAGAAGCAAGAGCCGGCCCAGGAGAAGAACGGTCCTAAAGTTGGCACGACCCCGGAGCATTCGGTGTCCGCAGTCTCCATGGAGCCTACAGAGCCCGAACTGCTGACTATCCCGGTCTCCAAAGCACCTGAACCGCCTGTGACTACTACTACCCAAAAGGAGCTCACTGTGCCCGCCCTCATGGACAAGTCGGGTATTGAGGTTCCTCAAGCAGTTCCAGGAGCTTGGTAGTAATGCTTCAAGACATGTTAGAGATATTTTATACGAAAGATGATGGATTGCTGAGGCTAGATTTTCACCTAGGGGGGGGGGCTATGGGCAAATGTTTGTAATGTTTGTGTTGGACCACTACAATAGGAAAGGGGAGGATTTCGTTAGGTCGAGTACTGCTTTTTTTAATATTACACTTCTCTCTGTTGGCTGAATTCTTTTTTTCTTTTTTTTTTCTTCAACTGGCTTCCTTCTCTTCTGATATATAGTTTATTACGGTTCCATTGCCTAACTGTGTTTGTTCTTCTGGAGTTCTCGTATCCCCCTCCTCCCCCACTCTACTTATTTCTATTTCTATTTCATTTCATCCTCTCTTGTTTTGCATTTACAAAGGTTTTCACGGTGCACCATGTCTTTTTTTCTTTTTTTTCTTTTTTCTTTTTTCTTTTTCTCTCGAGCTACTTTACCTTGCTTTCCGTTTTTCGCTTTCACACATTCTTGTTGCTTTGATATTATTATATGTTATGGGACACGAAGAAAGAAAGAAAGAAAAAGAACTGGAATCAGGGGTTATTCTTTTTTGTTTTTTGGCTCTTAACGGGTTTCTATATCGTAAAAGCAATTTCTTTCTATGGTATGCTAAGTTTGGTCTTACTTAGTTGGCTAATACAAGGCTTGTCCTGGGCTGGGCTCGTATTCTTCCGGATATTGCTATTTTCTGGATGAGGTTTTCGAGTGATTTGTTGTGCGTTCGATATCCAGGTGAGAGGTGAATTGTTTAGCTTAATTTTGTTCCCCATTACCGATACTATTTTTCTCCAGCCGAAATCCGACTCCAGTAGTATCAAAAAAATCCCTCAATCCCCGCTTCCCCTCTTCCTTCTCCGCTGCATCTCAAGAAGCACCGGCGCAGCGCGCATTCTCGCAAACTCCTTCATAGCGACTGAGTCGGTTTCCGTACGGATCGCGGTTCCGATGGACATGAAGAAGCTATTTTTTTTTTTTTGCCATTTTGTCATTAGTCAATCAAACTTGTACACCACTACCGGGGTAAGGTGCCAAAACCCAAACGTAGCGGCAGAGCCGAGCATGTATTGTCCCAGCGAGCGAATGAATCCATTTGGACCTGCGCCGTGTTTGAGAAGGTTGTAGCCTCCTAGTTCAGGATCAGTTTGTGCTGCTACTACTACTACTACTGGGGAAGGGGAGGGG
>QOVD01001976.1:0-20592 GCA_003521225.1 Tuber microsphaerosporum
GGATTGCTGGTTCTGTTTTTCCCTTTTTTGGGGGGGGGACTACAGGGAGGGAATTAACTTTGTATGGTTCATGGTTATTCTTGCTTTTTCTTCCACTCCAATTGTGGGCTTTGGGGGTTAGCGTCTAGGTATTGTATATTATAGTATACACACGAGGATGGGACGGTGAAGGTGAGATGGGGAGGGAAGCTTCTCCGAAAGTCTTTACGCGTATTCTAGAGTAGGTAGGATATTTGCAAAAAGAGAAGGAAAATAACTCCCATCCTGTCGATGGCACGAATGAGTGAGATAGTAGTATAGCCTACAAGTACATTACAGTACGGTGCACTGGTCTCCTGATAATGATCCATCATTCAAGTTAGATGCCAGGGGCCAACCATAGTTTCACCTTCAATCCCTCTACCCAACCATCTATACAAAGTCCACCACCTTCCACTCCAGGACACAACAAAAAGAAAAAACTTTTCCACCAAACAAACCTCCGTATGGTACGTGACATGGAGCCGAACCCAGCCCTCGTCCCTTTTAATCTCTGCTCGACAAGATCTACAAAAATTTCCCATCCCAATACACTGAAAAATGGGTTTATAGCCACTATATTGAAAACCCCGTTTGTTACCCCCAGCACAACCCCCCTCCCATACCAGAGAATCGCATTCACCTGCCAATACCAACTAATAAAAATAAAAATAAAAATATGTAAAAAGAAAGGGGGGGGAAGTGTAATAGAGAAAGAAGAGAAGAGGATATAAAAAAAAGTAAAAAAAGGTAATGAAAAACACGGCCATGCATGCATATTGTGGCTGATAAACTGGACAAATTATAGACTAAGGAATGCAGTCAAGAGGGCGAAAGCCGCCCAAGCGCTCTTCTGGACATTGACGGAGGATGAAGGAGCGGAATTGGTGCCGCTAGCGCCGAAAGGACTGCCGTTTCCGTTTCCGTTTCCGTTTCCGCTGCTGGGGGTGGCACTAGCAGTAGCGATCCTAGAGGATTCGGTAGTAGAGGTGGAGTTGGGGTTGTAGAGGATCTGGGCGATGGAGGGATCGGGGGTATCGAAGGAACCCGTGGGTAGTGGGGAGTTATCCAGCGTTAGCATGTCAGGGAGGCCGGAACTCCCAGCCTGACGCTCGACAGTCGAGAAGGTCATTGCTCCGGAGAAGCTAGGCGCTCGGGTTGTCGTCGCAGCGCTTTTGATAAAGCTCGTAGTCAAAGTCGACGCCGAGGCTGAAGCGGTAGGGGCGATTGTCGTTGTGGCGGCGACAGAGGTGCTATCGGTCAAACAAGTGGTGGAGGAGGAGACAGATGAAGAGGCGGTGGCCCCGCACAAGGCCTTCTGAATACCTCCATCCAGAACTCGCCTCAAGAGAGAATCGGGGCCGACGAACGCTTGGCGGCAAGCGGCAATTACTTCCTTTGCCGTTTCGTCGAGCGCTGAGGAACACTCAGCGCTGCATAGCTTTGATGTGCGGAGGTCGGACGGACATGCAGATATTTGCTCGCTGTAGGCTGATTCGCAACCTGGTGTCACCGAGCCCGACGGTAGAGGGGAGATATCCGACAGCGACACGGCGGAAACACTGGTGACGATCAATAAAGTCGGGAGAATTGAGAAATGCATTTCGTAAATATTTCTGCTGCTGCTTGTTCTGTCCTTTATCGATGGTCCTTCTCTTCTTTGAATCGAGGTTTTTGAGTTGAAAACGAGAGTGTTTTTTTCCTTCTTTTTTTTTTTCCTTTATACTTTACCACCCGGGCAAGAAATTTTTTAAATTTAGACCCCAAACCTTAAAAAGAGTGAGGTTTGATTCGAAGGAGTGTTGGCCGAGGGAAGTGTTTGCTTGCTTGCTTGCTTGCCTGCTTTCTTGCTGCCCGAAAACCTAACGCTAAAAGCGAGCGAGAGGGAGAAAAAAAAAATGAATGAACGAACAAACAAACGAGCGACACCCAATTTCTCCCGGAAAATATCAATCAATCCGCCCGTAAATAAAAAAAGAGCGGATGTCGAAAATAAAAAAGAGCACCAGGCCGAGTAATATAAGGCAAATAAAACCTTCAAAAAAAAAGACTCTCAAAGTCGACGGATGGAAGGTAGGAAAGGGAAAAAGAGGAAAGGAAGGACAGGGGAGAAGTTGGGACATTAGGAAAAAGATCTGAAATGATGGGCAAGATAAGGCGGCAACCAGTGAGACATGACGTGAAGCCGCGTTTCAGAGAATGGCAGAGTCGGTGGTGTGTTCCTTCTCCGTCCCTCCCCAACTCAGCCAAGCTATTGAAAAAGGGGGGTACAAGTACCATAGGGAGGGAGGCGATAACTTAGACTACCGGTACAAGTACAAGTAGCTGACAGTACTCGAGTACTCGAGTACTACGGGCTGAAGGAGAGGGAGAGAGGTAGGGTGGCAGAGAGAGAGTTGTACTCGAGTACTGTACCGATAGTCTCCAATAAATGCATGATAGTTCCCACCAATAGCTATCATAGCTCTACGCACTAGAGATCTCAATATTTATGGGACGATTCCATTTTACTCGGCGAGGGTTCGTTACCCTTCCTACTACTTGTAACACTATTTTCCCTTGCTTCACCTGGGTAGTAATTTAAATTAGCTCGCTTACATGCTCAGCAGGGTACAAGTACCTGTATCCTATCCAACAACCAATAGTTAGTCTCCATTGCCAAACCCAGTAAACAAGCCAAGCCCCTACAGTACCACCGTTTCATCCGTTCTCCAAAGTGAACAAACCTTCCCCTCCCATAAGTTATCCCCTCGACATGGACAGGATCTTTGCCCGCTTCCAAGATCGCTGGTAGACTGATCATACTGTACTCGAGCACTCGTTGGTAGTTAAACTACTCGAGTAAGTACGTCCGCGAAATTCAACCCATAACGGTAGCAATCGGGGAGGATCCGATCCCGCCCCGGAATGAGTGAGCAGCTGACTTGCGCCAAGCATCGCATCCCTAACCCAAAACAGCCCATAGGTCTCGTCTCCCCTTGCTCCTAGCACAGTAAAGTTACTCAACAGTGGGAACGATGCAAAGCATCGCACCCGTAAGAAAGCTTGGTTCAAAAATAGCATAGTCTACCGGTGATCTACCCCCTCTCTCTCTCTTACTGACCCTCAACGAGAGCATAAAGCACCAAGCTCGCATGACACGCGCTTATCTACAACCGCGGAGCGCTTCTATCTCCTGCCTTCAACAACCCTTAGAATGAAAAGGGAAAAGAGAAAAGAAAAAAAGACAGGCAACAACACAACCCCCTTCCGCACACTTCATCGGTACTGCACATGGCCAATACGACCGGGTGCTCCCGTGGTAAGGTGAAGCCACAAAGTTCTGCATCGTGACGTTTCCGCGATGCGAAACGGGGGTGCCACTGGAACCGTTTTTTTCCTTCTTTTTTCCAGATATGCAGGGTGAAAAAGGCCATGCGGCGAGGTTTAATCCAGATGGATTTTGGGGCGATTGGTCATCTCTCTTGTCGCGATGGAAAAAGTCCATGGTAACGGTACAGTACCGTGCCGTAATTTGGTATGGGAATTGGTCGGTTTCGAGTTCGTCCGTGCGCTTCTTTGCGTGACGAATCTAGTGGCTGTGGAGATTTTCCCCCGCAGATCAGGTTGAAGCCGAGCACACCGTGAGTAAAGTCTGTGTGAATTGCTACAAAATTCGCGAGGCACACACCGGTGCGATACAAGCACTCGAGTACAAAAATGCTAGCACAGCACAAGCACCGCGTCTCGCTACCGCGTCAAAACGTTACTTATACTCCCTTCCCCTCCCAAAACCGCTAACCAGCAACCCTTCCCCAGTCTGATAACAATTCGCATCCAAAATCGACCAAGGAAAAAATACCCACACCACACATCAGCTTCCGTCCGATACGCCCTGCAGCAACCGGAAATAACCGTATACAAGTACTAGCATCCTTACGGTATCTTATAATACCCACCCCGCATATACCCCTTCCAGATCCGATCAAATTTATTAGATTGCTTCGCCCACCCAAGTACCCGTTCGTATCGCGAGGATCACACCGCTCACATGGAAGGATTTGTGGGAAATCGTGCGATGGGGGCGGAATTAATAAATTCTCCGTGGTATGTAGGCTTTTTTTTGTATAATATCATACCAGTACCGGTAGGTGGTTCCTGTCACGGGCGCTTAGGTTTTGCATTTCCGGGGTTTGCTCTGGGGCTGGGGAAACAAGAGAGGAGGGGTATATCCTGGGGTTTATGTAAGGTTCCGCCCGGGGTAGGTCGTACTTGTACTTGTATTATGGGATCTTGGAGTGGTTTTTTTTATTTTATTTAAGGGAGCGGGGAGGGAGGGGAGGAAGAGGGGTCTGTGGTACTCGAGTACAGTAAGGTTATCTACTCGTATCTGTCAGCCGCCGGGTACGTACAGTACCTGCTGCTTTGCAGGCTGTGTCAAGTGCTACGCAATATTAACTACCGAACTATTTTAACATCGGCGACTTTGATCCTTTCTCTCCGTTGACACGAATAGAGGCTAAAGGCTCCCATAACTCCTTATTAGTTCGCTGTGAGTATTTGGATATTCCACCACTTGCCAAAATATTCTCCTGATAAAGTTAAATACCGGTAGTTGGATTGGCGGTGGAGCCCCATAGGACACCGATGCTACCGATAAGAGGGGAGGGGTGAAGTATCGGGGACAAGCAGGGATAGCAGAGGCCTGTGCATACCTTGGAAGGAAGTGTCAAAGAACCAAAAAAGTAAATCAACTCCTAATTCGGGTAATTACGCCACCCGGGCACTCTTGCTACAAGTAGAATTTCCTGAGGCTATCCTCTCTTCAAATCAACACTAGCAAGGCTATGCAGTATTAACAGAATTATAAGAAACATGTTATAGCACACTCCAACCGGATAAACAATACGGTAACTTAGTAGTCTATCACTGTGGCATTCAACTCACGGATCCCGGTTACTATACGGTAATAGGCTGGTGTCCCAAATTGTAAACCGGACTGGAATGTCCCAGCGGTATGGGATAATAGAAAACCTCCCTCCGCATCTCCATCCGAATATCGTATCTCCCAGGGGAGCGTAAGTACTCGAGTGCTATAAAGCGCGGCACAACACTGACCGCCTAGGACACAAACACTCCCACAAATCCTGCCCCACGAGTGAACAGCACCGTAAGATCCCTGGAATTCGCTATCAGATTATCGTTACCGAACTAGCTCATGATAATTTTATCTTGACGGGTTAACATAATCGAGAATGCTAGTCAATGAGATCCAACATGTCCAGAAGGCTCAGTCCGTACCGCTTCAAGAAAGAACCAATCCTTCCCATAAGCTTTTGTCTGAATCCGGAGATTAGAGGCCTACCGGAAATAGCGAATCACAAGAGACCTTACGCTACTACGGCGATCCTACAAGTGATATCTTACTAAATATCACATGCACCAATGCCAGAGATAATTCATCCTCCCTGGCAAGGAAAATGAATCAAAACATCGACTCCGAACACAGTACTAGCACACAAGTCCCTGTGTACTGTTTGATCCTCTAAATGCCTACCCTGGTCATTTCCGTTTCATCCTCGCCACGGGGCAAGTTAGCTGGTACTGACTGTGATTATGGCACCGGGCACATGAACTATCATACCCCCGAAAAAGATTCCGGTGTTGTTTAGGTCGTGCGTTGCTCACCACAGGTGCCCGAGTACTTGGTCTCCTATGCCATATCGTATCTAGCTTATGGAAGCAGAATTTGTCACGTGATCTCCAGTCGTTACCACATCTCTCCTACTCGTATGAAGGAAACGCACCTCACCATATCCGGAACTTCCCTTTTCACGTGAACGATTTCCTCAAGGCTCCGATATCCTACCACGGGCACGGTTGAGAATAGATGCCCATTGCTAAGGGACACTAACAACACCTAACCCGGCTGCCTCCGACATCACCCCCCTCCCCTGCCGTGGAAGGTTCCGCTCTGTATTTGTTGGGATCTGCAAAGTCGTAGTCGATCCATACTGCATCAGGATATAGAATTGTGTCTCGGGTCACTATGGAGTGATACTCCGGTAGATCGCGGATGGTAAGACATTTTAAGGGGCATGAGGGATTCCATTGACGGTGGTGATGGTGATGATGACGAGCTGTGCGAAAAGTAGTGGCCTGTATGATAGCGGGGGATATCGGTACTCAAATCCCCGGATTGGTGCCGCCTTTGGGATGTGAACTAATACAGTCAGAAGGAGAGAGAAAAATCATCCAACTTTGATCCAGCGATTTGGGTATCTCCGGGGTTGTTCTAAAAATCGGAAGAGTTAGCCTAAGACCCTGCCTTGATGAATTTATCTGGAATAGAAGGAAATGTTCTCCAATACTGTGTTCTCCAATACAGGGATGCAGCACAGTGTATCGGGTGTGCCTGGGTTATAGTGTTTTCCCCCATCGGTAGGTAAAGGCGACTGAGCAGGGTTCATTAGTTTGTATCCGGCTGCTATGCGGTTCTGGATACCGTAGCAGCTGCTTCGCTAGATATCACAGGGAGCGCCATAACCCTGCTATCCTGAGCGTAACTCTCCATTTGTAGATACTAACCGGAGGCTGTAGGTAGTTTACAGCATCACACGGGGATTCACACCCCGGGGCGGGACAGGCGGCAGGAGCGTTCGCCAACGGTTAGCAAATTTTCCTAGCAAACTTCGGCGGCGGTCTAAGAGCACCAACCACCACCGTTGTTTTTCCCAGCAGGTTCTCACGTAGAGCCGTTTCGAAGGGAAAATGCTAGCACTATCGCAGACGGGTTTATCAAAGTTGGCTCGATCGAATATCTAAAGAGATCATTCACAGTACTGGAATATAATGCAGCCTGTACGTTCGGGGGTAGCATGGTAGTCCTATTTTCCCCAGTGTGTTATTGCGCTCGTGGACAAGCGGACCGATAAGTTAGAGTAGTATTGATTCCAAACCCAACTCACTTCCTTTATAAGTTAATTTTTCCAATAAACAGAGTGCCGCCATAGGCATGTGCACGATGGCCTGTGCCATGTGCTTAGGTTAGCCGTTCTGTCTAAATGATGGGCTAAAGTTCCGGGTCTTGGAGCTCAAGTAAATAATATTCCTGATGTCATACCGTATTAGCTCCTAACTTAAGCAGTAAATACCCACCTTTTGCCCATTCTATCGAAGGAGTAACGGTTCAATCTGAATCCCGAACGTATTGACAGTTGCCTATTCCTCCTCAACATTAGGAGTTTAGCATATAGAATAAACAAACTTGAAACCCCCACCGCGCTCCGTGGTGGTTGGTGGTGATAGGATGCCTTCAATGGTTAAATAGCGCTTGCTTAATGGAGTATTTGATGCTAAAAGGGGCTCTGACACGATGTCACGGATAGAACGCTCTAAAGAGCCAGAGCGTTAGTGACACGTTTCTTTCATTAAGGGAAGGAATTGCGAAGAATATTCTCCCAACTTGCTCTCCTGTGTTTTGTGATGGGAACGCATGGAGAGGTAGAGTCCCCATAGTGAATGGGAGGTCAACTGTGTAATTCATAGGTTTCGATATTACCACCTGTCTTCTCCGATAGTATTTTTTGGGTTGAATAGCGTTATAAACCCTAAGGGCAAAGGTATTTATTAATTCGGTTTTCCCTCTGATGGTGAGATTATTCCACCGATCTCACATTAATCTGGAGCACGAATAAGGACTTTAGAGCCCTATTTACATGAGTAAAGTAATAGCCTTGGTTTTCCTTCCGGGGACTTGAATTTCTGGGCAATTATCTTCCCTGGCTAACATTGAATTAACGCCTTGGATCATAGGCTCTCACAACGGACTTGGAGTTGTTGATAAAAATCAGAAAGCACAGTCTGTCCTTAGGTTAGTTTATATGAGATCATGGAGAGACACTTCGTTCATTCATCGACACCCCCAAGTACCCTTCCGAGCCCAGCGGAACCGTAGCTCATTCCCGGTGAATTACTGTAGTAGTCTGAGACCCCCGGCGGTGGTTATGTTCGGGTGGGGACACAGCGTCCGTAGCTTAGGTAATCTACGGTCGGAATTATGCCTAATCCTTCTCGTTAAAGGATGGTTTGCGAAGGCGGTGGGTCGGGTACGGTACATTGAAGCCGAGCAAAGTTCCAGTCTCGAGTGAGATCCGTCCAACTGGGCTTGCTAAGAGGCTCAAACGGCTTGAGTTCATATTGAATGATAACTTAGCAACCCGAGGGCCCCTATGCTCACCGACGATCACTCGTGCTGCCCTCTGAAGAGTTTGTTGGAAAAATGGCTTCAATGTGACGGAAGTATGCCGGGTAGGGCATAGTGGGAACTCATATCATTGTGATTGTATATAGATACCTCGCTTGGTACTCAAGTAGCGATGTGCAAGAGAGATCGGGCAGTTATGATCTTTCTTCCACAAACGTACTCTTCTCACATTCGGTGAAGTCTTAACTTCCGGTTCAATCGCTCACCTCACATACGATATTTCTGACAGAGTTCTCAGGAGCATAGGATGTGCTATTTATATCATCCTCACAAATCGCCAGCGAGGCCCATACTTGGTCTCACGATACCGTAACTACATTCTCTTGTAAACTGGGTAATAATAGAGGGCGGAGTTCAAAGGACCCCCGCGCAAGCGGAGATGTAGTTTTACTTTATTACTCACTCCATTCACATTTACCCGTTCAATTTGCCGTTCTGGCTCCCTCCTAGCATGTATCCTTAATCTATTAGAGGCTCAAATCGGTCTCGGGGACAAGTAGACCAAGCTCCTACTGATCTCGTTCATGTGAAGGGTAGTCTGCTAGTGGCCGCTGGATAGGACGTGGTCTGTGCTGGCCCCCTAAGCTCTGTTAACGAAAGTAACCCCAAGGTTTTCCCGCGTATCCAGAACCTCCCCTCCTGCTGAGATTACTATGATATTGTGCATATGTTGGCTAAGAAGGCGAGGGTAGGGGCGTATATCGTGCCCTCACTATTCCTAATCGAGCATGAATGGTGACTCAACCACAATAACAACTCAACTTCAATGACCCCAAATACTATGGGGAGGCCCAAACTCAATGGCAAAACGCTGCAACGCTAGGGGGATTATTATGTGGCTGGATAACGTAGACTCGCTTCCCCCTCTCTCTCTTTCTATAAAGTGTTATATATCTCCCAGTTGTTTGTTCTCCGTGACAATTCCTTCCTTCCCTTCCTTCCCCACGTCTCTCTTCGGGAGGAGAAACACGCTTTCTGTACCTGCCTCTATATCTCGGCTATTCTGCAGTTCACACCGGCGCCGCTCGCCAACCGACGGGGGTCGCCACAAATCTTTGCCTCAGTTCACAAATAACGAGTGTTATCATATCCCTGGCGGGGACATGATTAGAATTCACAGCTTTCACAAAAGCGCAGCCTCGGAGTTTTATTTATTTATTGAAAAAACTTTTATTGATGGGTTATCTGAGCTAAATACACCAACCGAGCGATAGATAAACAAAAACATATAGGTAAGAAGACATAATACTCACTGTCTCGATTGGCTGCTACCCTTACATTTTGTTCCGCCCTCACATTTTGTTCCGCTCCCGTTTTTTTTTGTTACACATCTCAATCGATCCACCAGAGAATAACCGTACACTAACTAACAATAGCAGCTACCCCATATTAAAAATAGAGGCCCTTTTTTTTTTAGTCCGAGAAAATTGTTTGAGGTTACTAATTTCCCCTGCGCTTCTTAGTACCTGGTTGATATTGGGCTCCTTGAAAGTCGGCTATGGAGTTGGAATATTGAGTGCTACTCCCAGCCGGGGTCATGGTGTCGGGGGGGGTCGGGAAAGCCGAGGTTGAAGTGCAGAATTGAGATTGGCCCGGAAAGTTATTGCCGCCATGATTGTTAATGGGAGTGAATCCACAGTGGGGGGAGGATTGCTCGGGGGATTTCCTGCTCTCCTTGCGTGGGCCATCCTGGTAGGAGTTGTTCTGAATAAGCGGGGTATCGGCAATCATGAACGGTGCGATAGCCATGACAAGCTGAGGAGACATTTTGGCATGGTCGACGCGCAAGCCCCGGGTCTCTTGTCCATTGATGACAAATGGTAGAAGCTCCATGAGCATTTGTGAATCCAACTTGGAATGGTCGATACAAATTCCCCTGAGGGGGGCTTGCTCGAAGCAAATAGGAGATTCCAATTGCCCTTGCAAGGGTGGGGTCTGGTGGCGTGAGGCCGGAGGAGGAGTAATTTGCTTCTCAAAAGATGCATCTTGATAAGAGCGCTTCCTCGGAGTACTAAGAGCCTTGGTGCGGCTGTTGCTGGCGTATCGTTCTCGTGAGTCTGTTCCCACCTGCGGGGCGTCAAGGTTCCAAGTAGTGATAAATTTGGTATGCAACATTTCGAGTTTCTGGCGGAGAGCTTTGTTCGCCTTCATGTTGGCGGGCTGGGATGATTCCCAGGCCAAAATGTCGGAGATATCTTGGCAAGAATTACCGGTGTCCTTAAGATCCTTGAGAGTGCCTAGGAAGAGTGCTCGGCGGAGAATATTGGCGGGACATGCTTGGCTACGTTGATCATGCCCGGTATAAAAGCATTCTTTGCAGAGGGTATCTGGGCGAGCTCCAATAGTCTTAATACCTGATCTGCGAGGCGGGCTAAGATAAGCCGGTATATTGAGTAGGTCCCCGACGCTCGTGTTGGATGAGTTACTGCTGTCTGAACTATCAATACCAGGACCGGGGGGGACTGGAGAGCTCGAATTTCCCAGGGAAGCGGAGTTGTCTGCTCCGGTGTTGTGAGGCACTCCGAATCCATTTTTGGCACTGGAGGAAGCATCAATGTGTGACTGTGCCCCCGAAGGCTGAGAATGAAATTGACGCTTTCCACCCAGTGTGCTATTGAGAGATGAACCCTTTGGGTTGGATCCTGAGCCTAAGGAACAGTGTCAGACTACGTGTTCCCGGGGCCCGGGAAAAGGTAACTTACGAGCATAGGCTTTCTTCGACTTCGACTTAGGTGCCCCCGCTCCACGGCTAAAATGCTCCCATTGTTCGAGCATATCAATAAGAATGCCAGTTCTTTCGTCGTCCTCACCAAGGCCGTCAATCACTCTTCTGAGTTTACCGACTTCATCGTCAAGATCCACAACTTTCCAGCTCTTCTGCTTCTTTGCCTTGATAACAGCACCCTCAATCCGACCGAATGGGCAAAGAACAGTAGAATTGCAAGTATGGCCGGGATAAAAACACAAGGTACATGTTGCCTTTGGGCGAGCACCGATGCAATCGAGCTCAAGTAACTCGGCAACGGTCTTCCCGGATGAATTTTTACGTCTACGAGGTGGAGCCTAGATGGGGAAAAAAGAGAAAAAAAGAGCGGTTAGTCGGTGCTATCGAATTTCGGGCAACTGGAGAACCTACCGGGTTTCCTTGAACCAAGCTGGCAAAAGATACCTCCTTCACATTGTGGGATTTAGTGACTTTATAAAGCCCAGCAGTGCTTTGCTGGGTTTCGTCAATAATGACCTCTTCTCCGTACTGTCTCACCTCATTAGAATCTACTTGGAAGGGACGGACAAGGGGGAATATAAGTTATTCTTACCATGAGATCAACCCCCGGGAACGGCCCCAAGGTGTACTCTTCATTTTTAGAAGCAGACTTCCACGATGTCAAGAGATCCTTCAGATAAAGCAATGAGGACGGCAGAATACCAAGCCCGTCAAGCACTCCTTCCTCCGCCATGTCGATTCCCCAATTGAGCCCCTCGGCAATCCACCTAAGATCCTGAACTAGGAGCTTCTGGCGGATTAACCCTGCGTCTAAACGAGTGTAGAAATTATCCTTTTGCTGATCCATGAGACTCTCAATTCTACCAACAGGGCAGGCTACCGCGTCCGTTTTATGGCCAGGATGAAGGCACTTGTAGCAAAAATGGTCTGCGTCCGGCCCGATCATCCTTGCTTGTGGATGCGCAATCTTCGAGATATGTCTCACTCCTTCCGCTTCAGCTCCCACCGGACCGGACTGGCTTTGATAGTTTTCCAACTGAACTTGGGGCTGTGGATAGTAAGCAGTGGGCGCTGTCTCGGCCATTGGATGATTGTCTCCCGGGACCTGGCCCCTAGGCTGGCACGGAGTAGGAGTCTCATCAACGTAGTCCAGATCTTTAGAGTCGTCGCTAGGGATGCTGCTCGCAATATCGGAATCACATCCTTCTTCTCCTTCAAGGGAACCGGACAACAGCTCTTGCGCATTGCCGTCTTGACCGATATTGAGATCAGGCAGGGAGAGATAAGAGGAATTACCGGGGGTGAAAGAACTGGGGTCCATTACGCCAGACATGTCAAAATCCTCAAGGAGAGCTGTGTAGCTAATTGGAGCGCCTTCTCCCTGGACAGTGCCGTCGCCGCAGAAGAGAGTTGCAATGGAATTGAAAGAATTGTCGCCGGCCTCCGTGAGGGTATTAATGGAGTTGAAAGAGTCGTCCGCTAAGGTGATGACCGCAGACTCTGATTTCTCTTCTACGGGTATTCCGAATATATCTTCGTAAGTCACACCAGCATCCAACGGTTCTCTATCAGTAGGGACTTGGTTAGGAGGGAAATTGCTAAGAGGGGAAATAAGGCCGGAGAGCCAATCCGGAGAGTCCCCGGTAGAGTTATTGGATATGTTGTCGGAATTATTCAAAACGATACTGGAGTCGTCGATAGAGGGAAACTCCCACGATCCCAGGAGGTCCTGGATATTTTCGGTAGAATTAAACGCCGGAGTCTGGGTGTCGGCTTGAGCCGGAGTGAGGTGGCTAACAGGTGAGCTATTGGACACTGCAAGGGAGCCCTGGTGGTGGTTAGTAGAGGCAGCTTGCGCACTAAAATTTTCCTCCTGAGAAGCTACGACGGGGTGGGTAGCAAGGGCGTTGCTAGCGTCAGGGAAAAACTGTTCCCACTTTCCGAAGCCCGAAGCTAAAAGACGTGCTGCTTACCCTTAGTTCTAACCCATTTAGAGGTGTATGTGGGCGGGGGTATCTACACTTAAGTTGCTGAACGGTTTCATCTAAGCTCTCACCTCCGCTCAAAGTCTCGCTGGCGGCCTTCTTAGCCTTGGTCTTCTTGGGAGCTTTGGCCTTCTTGGGAGCTTTGGCCTTCGATTGAACAACTCCTATTGCAGTAGCTCACAAGAATTAGCATCAAACACCTCTACAATCATCTCTTGGGAGTATCGGCCTCACTTTTGACAGGCTCCTGGATGGCCTTCTCGGCCGGAGCATCGACGACGGCAGGCTCTTCATTAGAGGCATTTTCACCAACAGCTTCTAGTTGGCTATCCATGGGTTTCAACTTGGCTTCTTCTGCCACGCGGATCTTGTGTTTGGCGGTCGCTTGTGCGAATAGCGCCTTTTGCTCTCTATAGAGAGCATCGGCCTTCTTTCCAGACCTGGCTGTTGAAGGAGCCATTGAATCAAAGGTATCAAAGCAATGAAACAAGAGGTAAAAAGGGTTTAAGTGAAAAAAATAGGTTTATGGTGGTGGGTTGTGAAAATGCTGTTTGATGTTAATGAGAAGAAGGATGGGTTATAGTGTTAAGGAAAAGTTTTCTTGAAGGGAGTAGAGGAGGAGGAGGCATGGTCAAGGGAATCAATCATGCCAGTGTGAAAGTGAAAGGGTGTTAGGGCATTGAGGATTGTCCTGACAATCTTTCACGATGATTTTTCACAGTGGGTTTGGGGATTCTCTAGGGCTACGTGTTTGAGGGCAAAATGCGGAATCTCAAGACATCCTCAGTGAATACGCTCCTGGTTCTGGCTCTATATAATATATCATACTCTAAAATATTTTCGTATTGAAGAGAAATATTCACTCTATAGTACTCCTGCGTAGATCCTCCTCGGGAAAGCAAGAGGTAGCTAAGTACCGCAACCAAACAACCCATCATAAAGGCACCCCACCACATCATTTCCATTTGTGAAATTCCCCTTCTACTCCTCCAGCTAATACCCCGCTATCACAATTGCCTACCTAATTTACACTCGATTCCAAGATTCCCGGCAGAGACGATCTCAATCAAACCTACAGCGCCATAGTCTGCCCCCTCAACCGCCATTACTACCATTACCAAGTTCTACCATATCTGGGTCAGATGTTTCGGGTGCGTCATGCCCCCAGGGGAACACCCATAGTAACAACCCTATCGTCGTTAGGTATGAAGTTGCTATTATTTGCTTACTAATCTTCCCCACAGGGCCGTCCTGATCCAGGCGTGTGCTAGTGGGAGAAGCCGAAAAGCTTATTTCAACGACAACAGAGAAAGCAAAGGGGTGCGTGGGGGTTTGGCCGAGCTCTCGACTAGACTTTAGGGAATCCGGCGAGGCACAGTTTTCTAAAATTGTAACCTGCGGGTGAGCGCATGCGCGCCGAAAGATATCGGGGGACGCGGAATAATAAATGCTACGATGGAACTGAGACATGTGTGGATTAGCGAGAAGAATGAAGAATTGTCCACCGGAGTCGCCATCAATGGATCATTACTCCCAGAGCCAGCGGCAAACGGGGGTTAAAGATTCATCTCCACCCCTGACTGTCCCAGGCTTAAATCAAAAATCTGTACCACCGCCGGTGCCCGAAGAGCTAATATCCGAAGAGCTAGGCAGATCCCCTAGCGTGGTAAAGGCACAGTAAAGCCAGGAGCTAGGTCTGCTTCGTCCAACCCGGACTGATAACGCGCGATAGTGGCCTCCGCTATAGAGGGTGGAGCGTCCGGGAACAACGGATCAAGTTGATATTATATTTTTGAGGAGGGGTAGTGAGAGCAGTTGAAAGTTCTCATTTTCAGATATATCCAGCTCGGCGAATTCCAATTGTTGACTCTAGAATTGATCGAAAGCCCCATTACCTCCGCCATTGTGCTGTCGTCGGGTAGAGGACCCGGTAAAGTAAGGTGGGGGACACGGATACTGCGGTGGTATCGTAGTGCACGTATCTCCGCCACTCATATTCCCCGCTTCATTGCTACCACTACCACCCTCTTCCCTTGCCTTCTTTCCCCTTCTGGCTCTTCGGTGAAGTAGACGGGTTTAGTACCGAGGAATAGCTACTATAGCTGCTAGTCGCTCGGTAGTAATACTCAACCGAGACTCCCAACCATTCCCCGTCCGCTAACTTATCCTTTTGCGCGTGTCGCTTCATATGTCTACTTAACGCAACTAGATCTTACAGCCCTCCGTCAACCTTCTAGATATAAGACGTTAATCCTAGAAAAATTTGTTGATGGTGTTTCTATGATTTCTTAAAATCTTCATGCATTAATACTTATTTCTCTAGCTCCTCTCAACTCATCTGCTATTCACACTCAGGCTACTCCGAAACATTCTCACATCTCCCGTAGCTCCCCCGGAGCCGTTCTGGCAAAGTCATCTCTCTATAGACCTATAATACCCCGAAGCGAGTTCTCCTCGGCTTCTCGACGCCCTCCGAGCCGCCCCAAACGCCAAAGAAAAAGAGTGGGGGGAATGGGGGGAAATAAACAATGTTATTGAAGAAGCAAGGTATGCGACTCAGGGCTGAATCTCCGGAATTAAGATCACGATATTATATTATATTCATTCCAGTACGATAAGATAAAATCCATCCTGTGGGCGCTATATTCCCGGTGAGAAATAAAACCCGGATACTCCCAAAGCGCTAGCGAGCCAAGAGATCAACGGAGAGAGGGAATTTATCAAAAACTTGAGGCTAAAAATTGGTTTGCGGTGTCTTAGGGGTTGTTCTAAGCACCGTCGTTGAAACGACAGTATTCGATATGTAATCACTCTCAAAAAGCGCCCCTCGAAATTCCCAAGACGTATATTCCAATTATTATTTTTCATCTAGGCTTATGAGCTACTGTACAGAACTAGCAGATTCAGCCACAGGCACCTTGGGGCGCCCGTGCGCTGAAGCGTATGATTTGTGGTATATTACTGTATGAGCAAAGCAGGATAGCACTTAAACAGGTGTGGCATTTCCTACTTCTGATGCGGTAGGCACAGGCAGTGGGCAGTTGCCACACATCTGGGAGAGATTGATTGGGCAGTCCTGAGGCGTCGGTGAGGTTGCACAAATCACCCCGCTTTTCTTCAGCCCTTAAGAATTCCAGGAGCCAACTCTCTCCATCATCCATCTACAATATCCTGACCCACGAAGAACCGAAAATGTCGCAATATGCCAGTCATAATATCAACTCTTTTAACGTGTCGAACATTACAGTTGCCGATGACCGATCTAATATCCTAGCCTGGTTATCCCCACTTGATCCCAAGTCGCGGCATCAAGACATCCAGGAGCGCCGAGTCGAAAATATAGGGGAATGGCTGTTAGAAACAGAGGAATTTAGAAGCTGGTGCGCTGGTAGTGGGAGAGATGAATCCGATAACGGAGTCTTGTTTTGCTATGGAGATCCGGGGGTCGGCAAAACATATATTAGGTAACAAAGACGAACCTCGCGACAATGGAAGAAAAGGGCAAGCGCTAACCAGCCACAATGTTAGCTCCCTAGTGATAGACACCTTGTGTGATCAGGATGGAGAGCAAAATGCTACCGTCGCATGTTTTTATTTTGACTTTGCCGCCCAAAACGACCAGCCCCCGACGATCACGATGGGCGCCCTGCTGAAACAGGTGGTTGGTGGACTGGAGGAGATCCCGGAGGAGATATCGCGAGCATACCAAAAACAAAAAAAGGCGCTTGGTGGGCGCGGGCCTCGGCTCTCCGACATTGTGAAAATGCTACAGACTACCTCTTCCAAAGAGCGCACGTTCATATGTATCGACGCTCTCGATGAATGTGTGCCAGAACATCAAGCCAAGATTCTAGATTCGCTCAATCAAATTCTCCAAAAGTCACCTGGCACTAGAATATTCGTGACTGGAAGACCGCACATCCAACCCGATATCACAAGACGCCTTGCTGGAAGAGTGACGAGTCTACCCATAAGCACCAAGAGAGATGATATTATTAGATATCTTCACTCTAGGCTGGAGGAAGACATAATCCCGGATGCGATGGATAGTAGTCTGGAAGCAGAGATTCTGAACAAAATTCCGGAAGATGTTTCCGAAATGTATGTAGAAATAACACTAGGAAAGCTACCTCAGGCATGCACTGACAGCTAAATATCTAGATTCTTGCTGGTCAGGATGAACATCGATGTGGTCTTGCAGGAAACCACAATCCATCGTCGGCGACAAAAGCTCTGTGCAATGACCGATGGCTTAGGGTTGGGGGATGCTTATGGCGCAACGCTGGCCCGGATAAAGAGACAGAGTGGGGAGAGAGCGAGGCTCGGCATAACCGCTTTAATGTGGATATCTCATGCGGAGCGGCCCTTGAAGGCCGATGAACTGTGCCACGCCCTAGCAATCGAAATCGGATCACCGAATCTCAACGCCGACAATATTCCTTCAATAAGCACACTGCTAGCCTGTTGTCAAGGACTTGTTGTAGTAGAAAAGGAGGCTTCTACAATTCGGTTAATCCACTTTACGCTTCAAGAATACCTCCGGGCTCATCCCGACCTTTTCGGCCTAGCTCACTCGACAATCGCGGAAACCTGCTTAACTTACCTAAATTCCCACCAGGTCAAGGCCTTTCCGGCCAGTCACTCCCCCGACCCCCAAGACACACCATTTCTTGAATATTCTTCTCTATATTGGGGAGTTCACGCAAAAAGAGACCTTTCAGATTGTGCGAAACAGCTTGCACTAAAGCTCTTTGAAGACTACAACACCCACATATCCACTAAGGTTCTCTTGGAAGCACAGAATATATGGGGCGTTGATGTGGATAAATTTTCCGGGTTTAGTGGTCTACATTGTGTATCCTTCTTCGGGATTATTGGGATTGTATCCAGCTTGGCGGTGATGGAAGGTTGCGATATCAAGCAAACGGACTTTACAGGTAGTACACCACTCTATTGGGCGGCTTTCAATGGGCACGAGGCAGTGGCGAAAATGCTTCTCGGATGGGACGGCGTCAGCCCCGACAAACCAGATAACTACGGCCGAACACCACTCTGGTGGGCTGCTTACAATGGGCACGAGGGAGTGGTGAAAATACTACTCGGACGAGACGATGTCAACCCCGATGAGCCAGATAACGACGGCAGAACACCACTCCGGTGTGCTGCTAGGAATGGGCACGAGGGAGTGGTGAAAATATTACTCGGACGAGACAACGTCAGTCCCAACAAGCCAGATAAAGACGGCCGAACCCCACTCTGGTGTGCTGCAAACAGTGGCCACGAGGGAGTGGTGAAAATTCTGCTCAGACGAGACGACGTCAACCCCGACAAACCAGATAACTACGGCCAAACACCACTCTGGTGGGCTGCTTACAATGGGAATTCGGGAGCGGTGAAAATACTACTCGGACGAGACGACGTCAACCCCGATAAACCAGATAACAAAGGCCGAACGCCACTCTGGATCGCCGCCTCCGAGGGGCGCGTTGGGGTTGTGAAAATACTACTTGCGCGAGACGACGTCAACCCCGACAACCCAAGTCTCACCGGCCGAACACCATTCTGGTGGGCTGCTCGGGATGGATACGAGGGAGTGGTGAAAATGCTACTCGCACGGGACGTCAGCCCCGACAAACCAGATAACGACGGCGAAACCCCACTATTTTGGGCTATCGAGAATGAGCACAAAGGAGTGATAGCGCTACTCCAACCTCCAGAATCTGCCGCCCCCAGCCATTCGTAAGGGCCAGAGCCATCGCCCTCTTTACCACCTTCGAATACACATTATTTATACACCACCTCCGCAAGGGCTACTGTAGCTCTGCATCACGCCCATCACCGCCATTGCCTCCCCTCTCTCACCCCCGCCTAGCCTCACCCGCTGTCTCAGTCCCCACCTTGCACCAATTCCCGTCTTTTCCTTCCTCCCCGAACATGCCCACCACGACGTCCCAGCTTAAATATTTCTCCCTTGGTCGAGGAGATCACCGTTCAAACCTTTGCACGTATTTTCCTATGTATTCTAGTCATATCAGCATTTATCAATTTCTATTCATAGTCTAGAGTTCAGCGTTGGCAGAGGATATTGCTATTGTATTAAAGTAAGCCGGTGCGGCTCAAAATTTCCATCATATATACTTCCTCCCCTTTGCTTTTTGTTGTATATTCTGTTTGTACATTGATTATTTCTTTGGTTTTTCCACAACTCCCTTCTTCCCCTTCCCCCCATCTATAGTAAAGACGTGAGCGTTATTTAGATATACATAGAAAAGAATACAAAGTTTAAGGATTTCTAGCTACTCGCGAAAAGCGATAGAAAGTTAGATGTCAACCAAAGCGTTCTAGTGGTGACACAGTTTAATAAAGATCATGCCTACATCCCACTGCCCCCCCCGCCGCCGCAAGCCCAAAACCGAACCCGCAAGGCCACCCACAATCCCATCCCACACCCCAGGATAAACCAACCTAGCAAGAACCCCCCTAACCCCAAAACAAAACCCCACTCCAAATAAATTAAGGCCCTGTTTGGCACGCAAGAAAAATGGCATTTTTCTGACTTTTATGCCATTTTTGTTGCAAATGAAATATTTCAACATGGCACCTTTTTGATTATAGCTCAACTCATAGGCCTCCTACTAGATTTCTCCTTTCATTACAATAGTTAGAATGGCAGCTACCATCTTGACATGGATGGTTTTATACAAATTGGCCAAAGGGGTTCGCACTTTAGCAAAAATGGAGTTTTTAAGAAAAATGGCATTTTTTTATATGGTGGCGTGCCAAACAGGGCCTAAAATATTAAAAAAAAAAAAAATCCCCCAATATATAGAACTAAACTCCATACCTAGTCTAGATATATACTCCTCGCATCATATACAATTTCAGAAAGCAGAACTAACGAGCAGACTCCAAACCAGATTCCGAAAAAACTATTCCCATCCAAAAACAAGGAGTTAATTTGTCCAATACTTATAAAGGCCAAATCGCCGCTTCCCACATTCCTACTCTTCACGCTCCCCTGTATAAACACTCCCTACACCCCTCCCTCATATTTCTATTGAGATCTAAAGTTGTTTTTATATGTTAGCATGGATATGGTGTTAGTCTATTTTTCTATATCATAGTAAACTCCCCTGTCAAAAGTATTGTCCCTACCCCGTTTCCCCTCAAAAGTCGGTATATTCATTAGCTGAAAGAATAATAAAAGAAAACCATTTAAATTAGTTAGCATGGATATGGTGTTGGTGTATGTACACTATTATGCTATATCATAGTGGCCATGTAAACTTCGTGAGTGAAGGCAAGTAGTAGCGAGTGACATGCTATGACTAGAAGTAGTTCCGGCGTTGGGAGGCTGATATTGCACGCGCCATGATCTTGAGCCAACGAGTCACTCTTTCCAGCTCCGGTAGCGTGTTGGTTGACTGGTAGCGTACCAAGCCTGCTCCCCAAAAGAATGAGATTTATAACCGCGCTGACTGCAGTCGGAGCACTTGTTCGAAATACCATACATATATTGACAGATCGTGAACTTCATTAACCACAAGGGCTCATTTGTGAATTACCCGATACTATAATAAATCGGAATCAAGATTTACTATCCCCCCCTCTCGCCCCCC
>QOVD01001977.1:0-19239 GCA_003521225.1 Tuber microsphaerosporum
GGTGGGAGGGAGGGAAGGTAGATCTAGCGGCGAGGGAGGGCACACCAGCAATATGTCAATTGTAATGTTTAAAGAAAGATATGGGAATAAAATGCTATAATGTCCCTGGTGTTGGTAGGGGGGGAAGTTTTACCTCACGATATGGTAAATAAGTGGGCGGCGAAGGGCAGATCAGGAAAAAGGAGGAAGGAAAGGGTCAGGGGAAAGAAAAAAATAGACTAAATTCTACTCGAGTATGAATCATGCATCAAAAACTCTCCTCCCTTGATTCCTGTGGTGCACCTACTCTCATGTGTACAGTGTGTCTGTATCTACGAAGTCTCCATCCACCCCTCTAATAATACAACTGGTTACTATCTGAGTTATATGGTGATACAAGTAAATTCAAAGTCAGTCATTGGCAGACACGGGACAACTTGACCTAATGGGTATGGGAAAAAAAAAAAGGCGACCTAAAGGGTGTATATATAGAGAAGGGAGTATAGAAAAGCACCAATGAACCACAGATATATGCAAAATTGGTCAAACAACCCAAGCAATAGGACGGTAGGAGGTGCAAAAGGAGATAGGAAAATTTCGGGGAATCGACGGGATAACGAGGCATTCTAAGCGAGTGATCTGGAGGGTTGACGACTACGGCAACTTGTCGACCCATATATCCTATGAGCAACTGCCTGTGACAGGCTGAGGGTATTGCTTCGTCAAGTCCGTTTCCCCACCAGGAGGGCGTATTGGGCAGGAGCGCCGAGTTCCACCCCTGGATATCAAAACCTCCGTGTCCTTTTGGAAGGGGGTTCAGACGACTCAGGAAAAAAGTGTTCTATTGATAGAAGGTTTGGCGTATACCAGGGAGCCAAATCCTCCAGCTCGCGCGGCAACCCGGAAATTCTCTCACGCTCATTCCCGGCAGCCCACAAGGGCGGTGTTTGGCCATATAGGATGTTGAGTGTGTTTGAATTGATATTGCTCCGGTCCAGCAGTATCCTCACTATTGCCTCATGTCCATTCCCGGCAGCCCACGAGAGCGGTGTCCGACCATATCTGGTGTCAGCCATGTTAGGATCGACGTCGTTCCGTTCTAGCAGCATCCTCACGATCGTCTTATGCCCACTCTCGGCGGCCCATGAGAGCGGTGTTTGGCCATATATGGTGTCAGGTGTGTCGGGATTGATGTTGCTCCGTTCCAGCAGTACCCTCACGACCCCCTCATGCCCGTTCCCGGCAGCCCACGAGAGCGGTGTCCGACCATATCTGGTGTCGGCTGCGTTGGGATTGACGTCGTTCCATTCCAGCAGCATCCTCATGACCCCCTCATGTCCACCCTCGGCGGCCCACAAGAGCGGTGTTTGGCTATATTCGTCCTTAGTTGTGTCGGGATCAAAGCCATTCCGTTCCAGCAGCATCCTCACCACCCTCTCGTGCCCATTCTCAACAGCCCACAAGAGTGGTGTTTGGCCATATAAGGTGTCAAGTGTGTTAGGATTAATGTTGCTCCGTTCTAGCAGCATCCTCACGATCGCCTCATGTCCATTCCCGGCAGCCCACGAGAGCGGTGTCCGGCTATATCTGGTATCAGCTGTGTTGGGATCGACGTCGTTCCGTTCTAGCAGCATCCTCACGATCGCCTTATGCCCACTCTCGGCGGCCCATGAGAGCGGTGTTTGGCCATATAAGGTGTCAGGTGTGTCGGGATTGATGTCGCCCCGTTCCAGCAGTACCATCACGATCCCCTCATACCCATTCTCGGCAGCCCACGAGAGCGGTGTTCGGCCGCATTCGTCAGTTGTGTTGGGATCAATATCGCTCTGTCCCAGCAGCATCCTCACGGCCCCCTCATGCCCATTCTCGGCAGCCCACGAGAGCGGTGTTTGGCCAAATTCGTTGTCAGCTGTGTTGGGATCGACGTTCCGTTCTAGAAGCATCCTTACGACCCCCTCATACCCATTCTCGGCAGCCCATGAGAGCGGTGTTCGGCCAAATGCACCGTCAGCTCTATCGGGATCGACGTCGTTCCGTTCCAGCAACATCCTTATGACCCCCTCATGCCCACCCTCGGCAGCCCGCAAGAAAGGTGTCTTGCCGCATTCGTCAGCTACGTCGGGATCGACGTCATTCCGTTCCAGCAGCATCATCACGACCCCCTCATGCCCATTCTCGGCAGCCCACGAGAGCGGTGTTCGGCCAAATGCACCGTCAGCTCTATCGGGATCGACGTCGTTCCGTTCCAGCAACATCCTCATGACCCCCTCATGCCCATCTTCGGCAGCCCGCAAGAAGGGTGTCTTGCCGCATTCGTCGACTGCGTCGGGATTGACGTCATTCCGTTCCAGCAGCATCATCACGACCCCCTCATGCCCATTCTCGGCAGCCCACGAGAGTGGCGGTTTGCCAAATTCGTCGTCAGCTGCGTCGGGATCGACGTCGTTCCGTTCCAGCAACATCATCACGACCCCCTCATGTCCATTCTCAGCAGCCCACGAGAGCGGTGTTCGGCCAAACCCATTGTCAGCTCTGTCAGGATCGACGCCGTTCCGCTCCAGCAGCATCCTCATGACCCCCTCATGCCCATTCTCGGCAGCCCACAAGAAGGGTGTCTTGCCGCATTCGTCAACTGCGTCGGGATTGACGTCGTTCCGTTCCAGCAGCATCCTCACCACCCCCTCATGCCCATTCTCGGCAGCACACGAGAGCGGTTCTTGGCCATATTTAGCGTCAGCTGTGTTGGGATCGACGTCATTCCGGCCCAGCAATATCCTCACCACCCCCTCATGCCCTCTTCTAGCAGCCCAGGCGATTGCCGTGTTGCCATTGAGATCAGTTGCCCGCACATCCCATTTATTCATCTCTAGTAAAGCAACCGTTACCTCCTCACATCCGAGGTATGCGGCACCGTGAAGCCCTGAAAATCCCCTAGGGTAATCTTTCTGACCCAAATACCGGCCGTAATAGTCCGGTCCATATAATAACTGCATTCTTGAGGATATGTGCTTATCGTATTCATCGAGCAGTTCCAATGCAAGTGTTTTCACCCTTTCAGTGGTTTCCCGTCTAGCATGTGCGCCCCAGTAACAAGAAGCATATTTGACAAAAGGGATGGTTGGTGGAACCGAACGAAAAGTAGGCGAAAAGCCCCTGACGTGCCGAAAGTTGAGGTAAGTCAAACAGACCTCAGCAATCATTGAGTGGGGTTTAAGGAACAAGCCGGAATTATGGGAGAGGTACTCTTGCAGGGTGTAGTGAATAAGGCGGACGGTGGACGAGGACTTCTCGACTGTGACAAGCCCTAGAGAGCATGCCAATAGTGTTTCTATGGTTGGAATATTTCGAATATTCAAGTCGATAGATCCTTCTTCTACCCCGAGAGCATGGCATAACTCGTCGACATGTAACGGCCGTTCAGCATGAGATATCCACATTAGGACTTCCATGCCGAGCTTTGATTTGCTTCTTTCTTGCGCCTTTATTCGTGATAAGGTTGCCGCGTAAGCATCGCCCAGACCCTCCCCTTTGGTCATCTCGTCAAGCTTTTTCCTTCTCTGATGGAGAGTAATCTCGCCCAGGATTGCGTCGATGTTTAGAGAAACGAGAAGGAAACTGGAGATTACTGTTGGCGGTCAATAACTCTGACTTATATTTGAGATCCTTGCTTACATTTCTGAGATCTTCGCCGGAATGACTCTCATAATATCCGCCCGCAATTCGTCGTCCATTGCATCGGGATCAGTGTCATCACCCAGCCTCATCTCCAGATAGCTCTTAATATCATCTTGGGTAGGATTGACAGGTATCCTAACCGCCTTACTAAAAAATTTCGCGATTTCGTCACTGATATAGGGCCTCCCAGTAAGGAATATCCGCGCGTTTGATGACAACTGAACGATTTCTCGCAGTGATTCAAGGAGCCCCCGCCGATGCTTCGGAACGGACTCGTCTAGAGCGTCGATGCATATAAATACCCGCTGTAGCGATGTAATAGCCTTCTTCAGAATTTCCACCAGATCAGGAAGTCGGAGACCTCGACCACCAAACTCTTTTTTGGCCTTCTGAAAAGCCCCCCGTATATACTCCGGAATCCCTCTTCTGTTAACAAGTTGTTTAAGGATGGCACCTAGCATACCTGCGGTGGATTGCTCTTGCTGGGCGAGAAAATCGCAGTAGAGTCCCACTACGGCAATATCTTTTCCTTCAGCCTGATCGCATAAGTTATCTATCACCAGGGAGCTATTATTTGCTGATCGTCAGTGATATCCGCATCGCCTTTCTCCAAACAAGAGGCCTTCCTACCTGAGATATGTTTTCCCTACCCCTGGATTCCCGTAACAGAACAACACTGGCTCAACGCAACCATCTTCCTTATCCCTCCATTTTCTGAACTCGGTGGTTTCTAGTATCCAGTTTCCCACGCCATCGAGTCGGTCGATTCGCACACCTTGGTGCCGTTGCTGTGGTTCTAGTGGCGATAGCCACTGCAGAATTTGACGCCCCTCAGCGTCTCCTTCTGTGATGAGGTTGACAACATTATTGCTATTCAGCACGTTGAACGAGTTGATATTACCAGTGACCTGCCGGTACCCGGACGGCATTTGCGCTGTAATCTATTATCTGAATTCCTTTTCGAGAGAGATAAAGAGGGATCGTGGGCAATGAGAATTTGACCTGTCTTGGAGTTTGAGTGAATCTTTAGGACGTGAAGAGAGGGGGGTAGTTTGTAAGGCTCTGGCGTTGCACAAGCATGCGCTGGTCCAATCATTGTGGGTGGTGCACAGAAAGTTACCAGTTCGCTGTTGGGTTTTTCTTGCAATCAGCCTTGGTCCCAGAACGAAAAAAAGTTCCCCTAACACCAAACACCCAAGTAAAGAATGCCGTTTACAGTGCTGTAGAAACTGTATCTGCTATCCACAATACCTTTGCTGTAGCATACCTACCTTATTCTTTAAACACAACTGCAAACACGCAGGCATTTTAACAAAGTCGGCCCCCTGAGCCTTTTTACTCCCCTAGAGTGCGACCAGCTTGAGCTTATACAATTTGGCCCGTAGTAGACTACTGCCGGTAGTCAAAACCAGAGCCCGCTTTTTTAACCCCATCAGTGCAAATCAACCATTGGCCTAACAGAGGGTCCGTACTATACAGTGTTCTAGCTCCAGGTCCCTGCAAAATCGCAGGTAATGTACCTGTCAGGGAACTGAAAAAAAAAACCCCCCGAAAAACACCACACTTTTCCTTTCCTTATTTTTCTTTTTTTTAAAAAAAGTCATCTTGCTCATCACTCGTGAACATTGGGTTCGAACTGCTGGAAGTGTCATCTCAATATGATGGGTGGTACGGATATGTTCGGCCAGCCGCTAGGCCACTTGGGACATAAGGAACTAGGAAATGACTGGAGTCATATTGAAGTATATTCATACAGATTGTTATAAGTACGGCAGTCTCAGGTGCGTTTATAGGCTAACAAGCAAGATAGCAACTATCTTTCTCTTTTCTCTCATTGACCAGTCCCATTACTTTACGCTTCTACTCCGGCCTTTTCTGTCTCCAAAACGAACTATAAGTTACATCGCGTACGATACAATACAACAGAAGACTGTATCTGTTTAATCTCCAAGGGTATTAGTTCCTTTCCCCCCCCAAAAAAAAAGTGAACTTTGGATAGCTCGAGTACATGTACCGAGGGGAATGCCCACTTCCGCCAACACTGCATTCGTCACCGCTTGAAGGGCATGTACAGCGACCACAGGGCGTCGTTAACATGGACCTAAATCCTCCTCGCCAACCGCGGAAATTCTGCTGCGCGCTCTAGCCCATACTACCGTAGTAGCTGCCCTAGAACCCAGTCGAGACAACCCTGCCAGAACTCAGGAATGGTGCATGATGCAAAAATAAAATTTTCAAAGATCAGAAGAAAATCATAAAATACTATAGCATATTATACTTTAAAAATAATTATCCACTTTCTCTAGCAAAAATCTCTTCACTTTGACTTTTAGCGGCCAAATTTTTTTCGCGCGTCAAGCTTGACCAGTCTTTTTTTGACTATAAGTAGGGGGGGATCTCCCGCGCTTGGTTGACCACCATCATCCTCTCTTTCCCTCACCTCTTTCTTCAGAAGACCATGAACAGGCTTCCTATAGTACCGTATTCAAGCCCTTGTGCGCACACCCGCCATCCGCCACCCAAGGTGTGGTAGGGGGTTCTCAGACCTTGGGCCTGCCACGGACTGTGGGGAAAATGCACGAGTGATGTCTTATGATGCGATAATCATTGGTTCGGGGGTGTATGATTTCAACTTGGGCCAGTATCGAAGGTCCAAGCACTATGACTATAGTACCCTACAGTCCGTCAGTCCTCATCTTTCCAGGTATAGTCCGTCCTAGCACCCCCAAAGGGACAGACTATAAGCCTAGTCCGTCCTGTCCTACCCCGGAGACGGACGGACTGGACGGCTGAGAACACTGGTTGGGAGGCTTGACAACTAGGGTAAGTTCAAGTTATTAACTTTTCACTACTTCTGACATAATTGCTTGCTAGAAGGTTGTCGATTAATATGTGCCACAGATAGTAGCGTCTTCCCCTCCCCACCAGCTATGCCGCGATAAGCGCCTAACTAGTTAGCTTCAATCCAGGCAGGCGTGTGCCCGTTGCAAGTCACCAAAAGTAAGAAAGAAAGAAAATAGTTCTACCATATCTGGATCCCGAAGGGCCCAGAAGAAAGAGGAGGAGCAGAATGACTTTGATGAACAAACAGTATGGGCCATGTCTACGAGAAGTAAGGCGTGTGGCAGATAGGTGGTTTGGCAATACAATATTACCATAATGATGCACCGCTGTATGGGATCACCCCTTACCTCCTAGTTTAAGTTTGGGTCTTTAAGCTATAGAGTTTATACTATAGTACCTTTGAACCCAAGCAGGAAGGAGAGGGAGGATAGAGGAAAAAAAAGAGAAGACTGAAAATTTCTTCACGAGCGATAAATGTGCATTGCACCTACTTACGGGTTCAGAGTGATCAGTTAAATGAGTTTATCTCTAGAGCCTAGACTAGCTAATATGCCAAGCCCTACTGCAGCTGCAGGTTTAAAAGCAACTGGGGACATGAAACACTAGCAGTATTGAGGTTAAGCTCAACAGAATACCAGCACCGTCCTGCCCTCGCCAGCGATCGTAGAGAAAGAAAGGCAAGTGGTAAAATAGGAGAATGCCGTAAGATAAAAGAAAGAAAATCAGTGGTAACAAATATCAATGGATTTCGTTAAACCGGCCCAAAACTCCACGGTAAAAGTGCAACCCAACCCCATCCACACCTAAACGTCAAAGAAAAAAGGAAATTCAGTGCCCCTCCACAGAAAAATCGAATACACTGTACATGTTATACAAAAAGGGTATCGAAATATTACTCGCTCCGGGGGTTATGGCCTCAACTGAACCGCGGAAATATGCCAAAACTAGGAAGCCACAACAGATCCTCCATCCGAACATGTTGTGATGCTCCAGCCGCTCTATCATGTAGTGTCTCTATGTATCCCATATCGCCAGGTCGGTTCAGAGTAAATACTGGTATACCCCGAACCCCCCCCCCACATCCCCGGTCTTCTGTTCGGCTGAAAAACTGTGTTTATCCTCTAACGACACTCGCCACATGGTATCACCACCATACCAATTGATTAATTGGTTGACTCCTCATCCACAACTAGTGCCACACTCCGCCCGCTCGTCCCACTACTCGCCCTTACCCTCTGTTCTAATCAAGTCACGATTTTTGAGCTCCTCCAGAACGTGGTCTTCCCTCCACACCTCCTCCTTCTGGAACTCTAAACCATCCAGCTCTTTCATCCTAGGGCATTTCTGGCCAATCATAATCTCGTACCTCCTTCTTGTGACTGCTGATTCAATATCCATCTGCATCTGAAATGTGTGATCACTCGCATAGTCGCCCGGCACCATGGTAAAAGGATCCTTTACATATTCGTCAGGATCTTCCGGCGAAGGGAGTAATTTGCGAGAGGACAAGGCAGGATAAAAGCCTATTGTGAGAGGGTTCATTCTAGAATGATAGTAAAAGTAGATGTCAGCAACCATGTCAATAGATTCAGCGTTATGGAATATCCGAAACGCAGTCGAGGCACGGACCGAGTATATAAAACCCCAAGATAGAGACTAAAAAAATAGAAGGGGGAGTCAGATAGTGCTCCTACCTTAGATCGAGATAGCTTAGCGATTGGAAATGCCCAAGTACGGCACCTGTTTTCTTTGCACTTTTGATCCTGTTGCCCACAAGGAGCAACTTCTTTAATCTTACAATTCCTAAAAGCGGCCTTAGGTCCGAAATAGCATTGTTGTTAAGATTCAAGACTCTTGTATTACACACAAGATACCCGAAATCCTCTGGAAGGCTAGTCAACTGGGCTGATGCAAGTTCCAGATACTGTAGATTCAAGAAGTCCAATCTGAAGCTCAAATCCCGGAGCGGATTTCCTGAAAGGTAGATCTTTCGGGCCTCAAACATCCTGTCAGATGGGATCGTGAACTCTTTCACGTCCTGCTCCCTTGTGGAAATGCTGTCTAAATGTTTCGCTCGGCTAAGACCACCAATATCTCTGAGGCGATTATTATCCATATAAAGCATTCGAAGGTTTGGATACTGCGATACATCGAAAGCCTCGAAGTTGTTTTGTGTGAGTTTTATCGAACGTAAAGAATCGAGTCGGACCCCATTTGGAATATTCAGATCACACAGTTTATTCTGATCTAAATTAAGGTGAATCAAAGCAGGCAGGTTGTCAACCCCCGAGATTGCCTCCATGTCGTTACCTCTCAAGTCCAACTCGGTAAGACGTTTCCTGGAAGATGCCGTAAGTCAACCCATACCCAAAACAGGAAACTCCCGAGAATAGAACTTACATGGAAGCTTTCTCAAACGACACAGTTGTCAATTTATTTCTCCTAGCCCTCAATGATACCAGCCCGTCCATATTCAGAACACCCTCAAGGCTCTCCAAAGAGTTGTCATCTGCTTTGAGTTCCCTTAGGTGTTTCAGGTTCCTGAGCCCATCTAAGTTTTCTAAACCATTTCTCGAGATATCCAAATACTGCAGATTGAAAAGATGTCCAAAGTGGGTGATCGAACTCAAACAGTTACCAGCCGCCTTTAGATCCTTTACGCTTTCCGGAACCCCTGAGAGTTGACCAAGCTGGTTATTACTAACGTCGAGTTCCTCTATTCTCTGACACCATTCGTTGAGAGTATGTAGCGTTTCCATCTTCCTATCAACGAGCTTCAAGAACTTCATCCACTCCCAGTATGGCTCATACGGCTCCACATCCGTAAGGTTTTTAATAAGGTTCTCCTGGGCGATCGAGAAGCTTGCTTCAATTGATCTAGCGCTAGCTTTAGGCCCCCTACGGGTTGCAAGGAACGACAGTTCGAGATTGATCAGAGCTTCTGTGGTTTCATAGTGATATGAGATATCTGCTAGCGGTGTCATATGGAATGATACATCTGCCTTTTTGGTTGTTGATGGGGGGAGGCTCGAAACATGGGCCGCAAAAGGTGTAGGAAGCGGTGTCAGTGCGCTGCTCAAACTCACTCTGCGGAGAGATTGCGAAATATCTTGTACCCCAACAGTTTCCTCATCTTCCTCCTTAATTCTTGAAATTGGTCTTCCAACAAAAGACTTATTCCCACCCGAACGGCGCCTAGCAGCCCCTCGGTAGGTACCACCGGATGAAAATATCCTCGAACCCCGTCGCGTCTGTCGGAGTGAACCATGATCGAGGAACCCATCAATGCCGGCACCTAAGCAACTGTCGTCGCCATCATCCCAGGATTCAGGGGCCTCCTTCGGCGAAGAAGTTGATTGTCTCATCATGGATGCAGTTGTGGGGGAAGAATAATCTTCAGCATAGGAGATCTGCCTCCGCCGGGTGGGCTCCGAGACTCTGCTCCGATCGTCCAAAGTTAGTTCCGTAGGCCGCGGTAACTCTCCTTTGCTAGGGCTACTCCCTCTCTCCTCGCCGCTCCTGTCTTCCCCGTCCTCTTTTTCATCCACTACATTCCCCTCATTGCCGCCCGATGCAGTAGGGTCACCGTTGATGATAGCAGTACCCTTCCGCGGCTTGCTTTCGTGGCTTCCAAAACTTGTGACTCTGGTTTCTGTTCCGGTTCCCACAGATCGGCTTTTACCACTTCCAGTGCCAACGGTGCTTATGTTCTCACCACTAAACCAAGGTCGGCTTTCCCACATCTCTGTCCCATCGCCAGTCAAATCCGCATCACAATCATCCTCCGCGTCTAGAATCAGCCTCGAGCTTCTCCAGACACCACTCTTCTCTCCATCGCTTGCCATGCCTTCCCATTGCTTCCTCGCCATCTCCAGAGCCTGTGCCTCTTCCTGGGAATTCACACTTAAATCCGATATTCCCACAAACGGATCGGACTCGGAAGCCTCCTTATCCGGACCCTGAGACTTAACCCATGCCATGGACTTTTGATCGAATGCCATTTCTGCAGAGTTCTTCAAGATTAAGTGGCGGTTCATCTCGCGTAAGCCGGGGGTAATGGCTTCCACTGAGGATTTGGATTTTTGACTACTAATCGAAGAGTGAGTCTTCAGAGTGTCGTGATGTATATCCCTGGAATCGCTATGAGGGTCTGACGGATTCTGGGAGACGGCGATATGAGAGGCTTCGCGGAAAACACTATCTTCTGTTCCATCGGTTTGCGGACTGCTTGATCCTACCAATCTAGAATTTTGAGCCGGCGAACTTATCTGTATCTGCGAGTCCGTATTATATCCACTACTAAAACTCTCACCCTCGCCACTCCCAGCTCTAGTCCCAGGGCTGTTAAAGTTGCCCTGTCTAGACCGTAGCCCCATACCTCTAATTCTGTCCATCACTTCTTCAGCCTGTAAGAGAAAGTCCTGCGTTGTGACACTTCCTTTCCTTAGGGCCTCGGATTCTCCCGGCTGTGGCATCCCAAACCCCTCACCTTCCATGGCATCGCCCCTGCTTCCGCTAAAGACTAACTTGCAGCCCTTCCCCCCCGCCGGGCTTCCATTGGTTGGCGAAAAATCTATGCCCTTCGAAGCACCATAGTTGTAATCCTTCTTTAGAACCGGAATCTTCCGCAACCTATCCCTCGAGCTTGGTGTGGGAACCTCTTGGCTAGTTGCAATCCTCCTCCCTGACTTTGATGCTGGGGTTCTAGGAAGCTGCTCACGTGCAGCAGGGGTACGCGAAGTCCTGCTCCTAGGTCGACTGGAACTCAGCAACAGACTTCCCTCTTCGACTTCAGGTGATATTCGGCGCGCCCTCCCAGGTGTACATCCAGCTGAAAGAAGTCTTCCTGTTTTAAGCTCATTAATATAGCCACTTCCACCGCTATTACTCCGTCTAAGTCTCTTTGGTGTCCTCTCTTTGACTGGGCTAATAGGCGCTGAAATACCATCATTAACAGCAGCGCTCTCATCGCTTTTCCATCTGCGGTGCTTTCTAACCCCCTCCACCGATTCCTCCGTAACTCCAGTGACACGCTTCGCTGCTGATTCCGGAGCTGAAGTGTGCCGGTGGCGAGCCAACGCAGTGGTAGTGGTTGTGGTAGTAGTCGTAGTTCTGATTTGTTTGTGCGACTTGATGACAGCTTTAGTATAAGCAACATTTCTCTCCGCATTTCTCGAAGGTGACTTCTCCTTCTCTTGTCTCCTCGCCATCGCCTCTAACCTGTTGACAACTATACTCCCACCAGAAAACTCGGTACTCTCTTCTTCCTGCCAGCTATCCTCATGCTCACCCTGGCTAATTGCCACCTGGGGTAAAACAAACTTTGGTTTCTCGGCAACATTGTCCTCTAATTCTCCAAGGCGTTTCACGAGTTTTTCATTGGTGTATGTATCGTAGTTGCTATGAAACAACTTTAACGGGCTGCCGGAGGATTTACTATCACCCATGATTCTTACCTCCCCTGCCTTGATAGGTGGAGTTCGGGGCGCCGGCAAGATGTGACGTTCTGAAGAATAAGACGAGATAAACGGATCGTCCTCATCGGTCATCATGGGGGAGTTAAGTGTGTTCTTTAGTGGAGATTTGGGCGCATCCTTATGTCGTCGAATGTTATCCAAAATGGTATTTCCCCCCATACCATGACCATCTGCGGATAGAGCTTCGCCCGAGGAACCACCAGTGGTGTCTCTATGAGACGGTGGCTCAAGGTTAGAAACAAAGGGAGAAGCCAACGTTTTCTCCTCCCCCCCCTCTCCCACCGCCTCCTGGTTCTGACATTGAAGGGATGCTTTTCTAGGTGATGCGAAAGGTGAACCTAAATCGCCGGCGCTCCCCTCTGTGTCGTCTTCACTCTCGTCAAATGTATAACCTCCTTCACCCTCCACCTCACTTTCTCCGAATTGGCTAGCTTCTGAATATGCGTGTGCCACCACAGGCGGGCTCGAAGGATATACCGAGGCATCGTTCTCGTCGAGTAAGAAGGGTTTCCTTTCTTTAGCTACACCAGTGCTCAACATCATCTCTCCCAAAGTATCGTCTATTTCGAGCGCCTCGCTATCGTTGCAGTTTAGCGGTAATATTTGCGATTCTTGTCCCCCGGCACGATCTCCATTCCTCATTAGTGTCGATCCTAGCCCAACTGTACCTTTTAGAGACTTCAGACGCTCCGTACAAACCGGACTGATGCCTTCATCTCTCCTCATTTCTTCACTCGTATTTCCTGAGTGAGCTCCAAAAATCCCCGACTTAACTTTGTCAATATGTCGAGACTTGGCGCCACCAGGCAACACGATCTGGCTTCGAACACCGTTCTCAACATCGGCGTAATTTTCTGTTTTTCGCTTTCCCTTCGTCATGGAAACACCATCTGATCCTAGGGACGACATCGATGATCCTCTCCTATGCATACCTTTTTTAAGCGTAGATATCTTCTTGGGCTTAGGCAAAGCCGAAAGGTTGCTACACTGAGGAGGGCTGGATTCCTTGAGGAAACCAATTCGCGGCCGGCTATCCTCATCCCGTAAAATAGACAAACCGACTCCAAACGAAGTATTTGTAGGGATCGGGATAAGAGATCTATTCGCTGGTTTCTTAGACTGCTGCTGTTGTTGCTGGTCTTGTTCCACAACGACGCTTGGTGAACTAACGCTGGCAGGTGGTTGAAACATAGATTCCAGCTGAATAGGGCTAAATAAATCCTTCCCCCCAGGCCCCCCAAAGTCTTCCAATAATTTTCTCTTCCATTCGGGTGTCTCCTTCCACTCGTTGCCTCCTGTTGAATTTCGCCGCCAGTGGCCTGTTGTCGAGTTTACACTCGAATGATTGCGTTCATGCAGTACACGAGTAGTTCCCGAGGAGAAATTCGAACGCATTGTTCCCCCAACCGCACCGCTGCCAGTATTTGGAGGGGAGGAAGGCGGCTGAGAAACCCAATCTTCAGAAAGGCTATCGACCCACTGATCAGTCATTCTTTATTGCGTTGTGATGTCAATCCCTTATTCTGGTAGGCAGAAAAGGCCGTTAGTTTTATATATTTCCTCTCTACCCAGGGAAAAACAAACATACCTAGAATATATTAAGATGAAATTTTGCAAGGGAGCGTAAGAAGACAAAAAAAATACTTGTCTACTAGCTTGTAATCGTTAGGAGCATCTACATAAATGATTGGTCGTTAAGGTTTCTAGAGGGCAAAAACGATAGCAAACAAACAGGCAAGGGAAGTGTTTATGAACCGGAAGGAAAGACGCGTTGTTGATAATTGCTATGGCTGCAGCCTGCAGGTGGGGCGAGGGATGTCGTCTCAGCAAACAGGATCGACCCGAGAGGCCGAGGTCGTGCAACTAGTTTTTTGTGTTTGTGTGGGACCGAGAACTGTAGTTGCTGCGGCAACGAAATCGCACGAGATCCTAGCGATAACAGAGCCGCATAGCAAGAACGGAGATGGAAACGCGTTCTTGCTTTTCACCGAAAACGTCGTAACCGGAGCAACTGTGACAAGTTAGAAGAGGTGAAATATCATACCAAGTTCTTGCACTTGGCATTGGCGGGGACCACAAACACCCTCTCACGCGCTGGCGGGCAGTGGTCATCCTTGCCAGGAATGCCAAGATGTAAACAATGGCCAGGGCAAATCTAAACTGCAATGAGTGCCGTACCGTATGGTAAATCCTGCTATGACAATTTTAGGGCAGATTGAGTCTCAGGCTGTCTCCCCTTATCTTCGGACTATCTTCGCACCCTAACTTGGTGCTGGACAGGCTCACGCCAGTCCGTACTCTTGCTGGGAGCCCTCGGTAGGGACCATGCTCCACTGTTGGATCCCTCCGATGCCCTGGTATCTAACTACCTGTACCGCTCTCCATGAGTCTCCATCAAACCCCAGACACGACACGATACTCGAGTGCTATACCGGTACTCGAGCCCGGTACGATATCTCTTGGACTGCTAAAGCTATGGAAAATCCTGTGCTGCCCCTGCTAATGTCTAGGACAGAGATGGCTAATGTGCTGTCCCTGTATTCTTCAGTAATAATGTGTGTAGAGCAGGCGATCAACATAGCTAATATCAACTGTGGTCTAGAGTTTGCATATCTGCGAATTCGTGGCAATTAACTTGATAGCCTACGTCTCAGACACTGACAGGGGCGGCACAAAATTTCCACGGCTTCAGCAGTCGAGGAGATGAGGGCTAGAAATGTTGTGTCGAGACTTTGTGTTGTTGTGATTTCTGATGAATGCCAAGGGTCCTATAAGGATTCAGGGTTGCCATATTTGGCTGCCCGACAAGGTGAGGTCCTGACCCCATTCTGTGACCGCCGCATCTGGCACAAATTTTGATTTGTGTGGTCGGTCGCGGGGTCATAAAAGTCAACACTGGACCCGACCTTTCCTCTTTCTGATCCCCTCCTCATCCCACGCTCTCTCAACCCAGAGCCCAGCAACACTTCGCCCACACCTCTTTGGGGATTTCGTTCGTTTTCAACTCACAACTCACAACCTGATTCCTGACCCAAAAGGTCTTGTCCTGCTCTTCCTTACTAATCAACTTGGTTAGGCATTCTCGCATCACAAATCGAGAATTTTCCTAAAACAGTTTCGCCTTACCTTTAGCCAATTAGGTTCCTTGTCACAAGGAGCCAAGCACCGATTAAAAGCAGCAAATGTGAGTTTAACCCTCCTCTTCTGCCCTCCCCTCGCTAAGTTGCTAACCCTCTCCACCTGGACACAGGGCTTCGGGCTCGATTAGAGGGCAAGAATTGACTTTTTCCTTCGTTATACACGAGATTCCTGCAATGTCTGAGCCAACGTCAGATATTCAACAACCACCAAACAACGAGCACAATGAGGACCACTCGCTCCCTAATGATAGAGTTGGTGGCTTTTCTGCGATTAACCGTGAGCTTCTTTTCTTAATCATTTTCCCTTTTTTTTTCCTTTCCATTTTCTACCTTTGCTGATACGTCCCATCACAGGCCTTGATAATTCACAGGATGCAGTAGATCCAGCTCTACAAACCCCGCTTCAAGCAGTCGCCGCATTTAATGCCTCTTTTCCTGATATCGATCCTTCTCCAAATAGATGGGGGAAACGCCAGGCCGGTTCTGACATCCCCGACGATGTCATGGACGACATCGCTGCCAAACGTCAGCATATGGAGGATCTAGCGGCGGTTTCGCAAACTCTTAGTTCTCATATTTCCCAGGCCAATCTTAGCCAGGATGAAGTCAATGGGCAAAATCTCTCGACGGCCGTCTCCAATTTCGCTGGCGGAAGCGATACTGTTAGCCAATATGCGCCGCAACCGCAGACACCTATTGTGCAGAGTGATCACCAGAACGTTTTAACTCAGGAGATTGAAGGCGACGAAATGGACCAAGACTTTATGAGTGACGAGGAGCAGGAGGGTCATTCGGGGCCAGCCTCCTGGGACCAGTACGACCATAACTCGTTTTTGATGTGGGACGCAAACCGTAATCTTCGAATCCATAGTCTGCCCATTCTTGACAACTTGGTGAGTATTAAATTCGCCCTTTCACTTTACACTTTTAGCTTTTATTTCTAACAGAATCCATCTTCTACGATGTGTAGTCTTCCCAAATTTTAAGCACTCTAGGCAAGGGGCCGTACCAAGAAACTTTAAACATCGTTACCCAGCCAGAGTCTGACCAAGGTCAAGCCTATAATACTATGAAGACCCTATTCGATCAAACAAAGAAGCTCTACACCCATGAGGCATTCCTTTCGGCTGACGAACTCAAATTCGAACAGCCCGAGCAGCGCGCGACTATCCGTAGAGTCAATCTGGCCACTTTTGTTTCCTCAGTCTTTGGATCCCAGGAGGTTGGATTTTTTCATCTTAATGAGCATTTCCTCGACACGTTTGTCCCCGACGGTGGCAGGCTTTTGAAGTCTCAAGGCGCCTTGTATTTGGATCTCAAAACTCAGGCCTATATCTCCGGGATGTCTACCAACGAACGCGGCAAGGAGGATATCCTGCTTGATCTGTTTCCAGACGACATGAACTCTATCCTATTGAATCGTAAGCCTGGAGCCAAGCAATTGACACCTAGCGAACTCGATTTCGTTCATAGGCTTGCTCAGAGGAAGCAGCACCTGATGATGATACCTGATGATGTGGACTTGAGTGAAAAGTATGTTTGGCAGGAATTCTTGAAAGAGGTTAGCTGGTATGTGAGCAAGAATTATGAGTCTATTGTCGCTCAGCCGGTAAGTTCAAGCCCCCTACTTTTCTTACAAGTTAATGTCTAAATTTCTGTGAACAGATTCGTCGTATTAGAAAGCGTAAATCGCCTTCTCTTTCTAATGTCCGAACCCCTACCTTCGGTCGCGCGGGGTCCCCGCTCGCGAGCAGACGTTCCATGTCTCGTGGGCCGGAAGATATAAACGGCAGTCCCCTCGCACGCTCTGAGTCTGGGACACCAAACGGTGGAGAAGTGTCGCCTGCCCAACTAGCCCTCGAAAATGAGCTCTTCGGCTCCAACACTAGCATTGCAATGTCACTCGGGGCCCCTCCCCCTCAACCGTCACCACCCCAGAGCGCACCTACCCAGGTCCTTTACGAGCGCGCCCGCATGGCCGCAACCGCGAAGGCCTCGCCTAACGCTCGCCGTGCAGGCCTCCCGTCCCAACGCCGCCCTTGGACCACTGAAGAGGAGAACGCACTCATGGCCGGCCTCGACCGCGTCAAAGGCCCACATTGGTCGCAGATCCTCGCAATGTTCGGCCCCGGCGGAACAGTTAACGAGGTTCTTAAGGATCGCAATCAAGTTCAGCTAAAAGATAAAGCCAGAAACCTCAAGCTATTCTTTTTGAAGTCGAACATCGAAGTCCCTTACTATCTCCAGTTTGTTACGGGCGAGCTCAAGACACGCGCTCCCGGTCAAGCGGCCAAACACGCGGCCAAAAAGGCCACCGCTGCGAGCGCCTCCGAAGACGCCGCCCACGTCGCTGCCGTTACAGCTCTCGGACAGGCACGCAATATGACTCACTTGAGCCAAACAATCGATATGAAACAGGTCGTGGCAGCAGCGGCGGCAGTCGCAGCGGCTGGGGGGTCAGGGGAAGGCAGCTCTTCCCAGGAGGGGTCTCACCAAGGCTCCGTCGCCCCAATGGCAGATATGGGAATGGGAGCCGATATGGTTGTCACTGATCAGCTTCAACAGCACGATCAACTCTCTCATCACGATACCACTGCTATACCCAATACTCCTGATACCCCTCCTGCCACTCACCACCACCCCGACGCCACCCCTACTCACGAGATTTCTAACACCATCGCCATCCATCACCAACACGATGGCAGAGTCGACCCCGTCCTTATGATGAGCAGCGTCTCCGCGATCGAAACCGCGCCCAATACCCCCCAGGTGGTTGATGGCGATCTTCAAAGCCAACTCCAAAATTAACCTCCTGCTACCCTCCATGGCATCCGTTTGTGGTTTTATTCCATCTATCCCTTTCTAACAAAAAAAAGTTATAAAAAAAGTGCGAAGGAAAAATAGCAACTACAGGCGGGCATATGACAAAGCTTACAATATCTTTCTATCACTTGCTTTATCATACCTGGAGGTATCCTTACTGACAAACTTACTCATACCCCACTTCTTCCTGCTTGATATATCGGTCTATTTATCCTTTTTCTTCTGCGACTGGTTTCCACCACTTGCTTTTTCTCACCCTCATTTTTCCTGGTTATGCTTCGTGGTCTGATATGATCTGATGGATGGATTGTGGTAGGGCCGGCTAGCAGGTTTATTCATGGGAAAGCTCTTATTAATTTAGCGGAAATCCTTAGCTTTAACTTTTTTTATACTTCCTTTTCTTCTCCCTTCTCTTTTCTTCTCTCCATTTTTCGGCCTTCCTCCTTTCCTTGCTCGTGACATTCCCCTCCTCCTTCTGTGCATTTCCCTTCCATTCTTGTGATATTCTTTCCACTTACTTACCTTCCGGGTTACATTACGCCCCCTAATCTTCAGATGCCAGCGTTGGTACAAAAAGTCTTCTTTCTTTAGTTCTATAGTTGCTGGGGCGTTACTTCTCATATCTCCATCTCCTTTCTTTTTCTTTTTTTCTTTCCCTTCATATACGATTATTTCCTGTCGATAGTTATGCTTCATATTCCTGTTTATTGGTTTGCTCGCTACCTTTGTTGGGAATTGTTTACTTTACTTGAGGCTGAGTTTTTTTCCTTTCTCTCCTGTTTTTCTTTGCTTATGTCTTGTCGGTGAGCGAAGTGGATTATGTAGGGACAGGGATGGATGGAGGTAAGGGCACATGCAGGGCGACGATGTTGATGAGTGCGTGGGAAGGGAAAGGAAAGGGTGAATGTAGAAATGTGTATATACCGCTTAACTTAACGGGGAGGGGGGTGCCAATTTCAGACGAGGGCTATTTCTCTTTCCTTTTCAAGAGGGATACAAAATACCTTGAGGGTTAGTTCGAGTTAGAGCGTTCGGGAGAGGGGTTGCTGCAGGAGTGGCCGAGTGGAAGGTGGAGTTCACGTCTGATCACTCGGTGGGTTATCACGTGGGGATGATACCCATAGTCGGCTGAGCATCTAGTATCATACGGTGCAAAATTTTCTAAAGATGCAAGATACAGACCAATTAAAAGTATAGTGTTCGAACCCCCAGCTACCCCTCCGGCCCAAGTCCCAAAACGCCATCTACATGCACCCCAAAGACAAAAAATGGAAAGCCGCTAAGTTAAACATCAACCCCCC
>QOVD01001979.1:6376-26915 GCA_003521225.1 Tuber microsphaerosporum
AAAAAAAAAAAAAAAAACACTGTTGAGTAGTTAGTCACGAACCATCTCCTCTACACCTCTGGCGATTGAAATCTTAACACCATGAGAATTATCATCAACCATCCTCCGCCCTCTGCACTCTTCTGATGCCCTAGTTGCCTAGGAGTGTCATACTACAACCCCACTCTCCCCTCAGTTCCCCATCTGATGGCATTACTCACGGGCAGTCTTTGTCTAGGAGGTTCACGGTCACTGCTCTCCCCTTCCCCACTTTCGCTGCGTTGCCCTAGCTTAGCTTTTGCACACAGTCGGCAGCCCCTTTCCCGTCAATGGCCTTCTACAGTTTCGGGCTATCGGTGAAGTAGTGGCCCCGGTGGCTCTGCTCCCTGGTATTGCACTATCTCCTGGGAACTCTGTTTGGTACGGTCGGCATTGTCGAAAAGCTGTGATCGCGCTTCGGTCAGTTGGTCTTGCACTTCTTGATTTGGTTTACCCCTCCCCCCTCCTTTCTCATGGCTTTAGCCACCCTCTCCACCCTAGTTTGTCCAGTTGCACTGTTACAGCTACACTCTACTCCTTGGCTGGTACCCTATGACTAGGTGGCTCCTCTCGCCCCCCTCGGCACGCCTTCCCTAGGGTCCTCTTTTCACGTGGCCCGAGCCTCGCCTCCTCCGCCTGGTCCCTATCCCTTCTGATCTTGTGGCCTTGGGATCTGTCATGGCTGTGTGGGTGGCAGTGAAACTCGTTAGTTGGATTGGGTTCACACCGACCACCTCTGCCGTCCAGGACATGCACTCCTCTGGGTCTCGTTTTCCGGTGGGCCCTTAGGGCATTTCCTTGTAACATACGTCTCCGCCGCCCCGGCTCGTCGTATCGATCTCGCGCTAAGATTACTTCTGCCCCTGTTGCCGGCCTATATAGTCTGGCAATAATTACCCCTTGTGTGTGCTCAGGTCCGGTGGGATAGCCTATGGTTTGGTATTGCGGGGTTCTTTCATGCTGGGCTTGAAGTCTCCTTTGTTGGTTCATAGGTTTCTCACTGGCGCTTTGGTTTTTCTCTTGTTGGGCTGCACCTCTGTGGAGAATTACTGGTTCGAAGCTTTCTGGCCTTTTGTTTCCTTTGTAGTTTCTACCCATCGTACCAGACTTTGATTTCTACCTCTACACAAAGTAGTTACTTTGTCGGGCAGGGGTAGTGGGTTTTAGCATCGGGCACACGGGATGGACAGTAGTTGGAGCTTTTTAGCTTTCATACCTAGCCGTTTTAGTTGGCTTTCGTAACTAGTTAGTTCTTACTTAGCAAACGAATGAAATCTCTTAAAACAAAAAACAAACTGTTGAGTAGTTAGTTATCCCTTCGACACAGTACGCCGCCCCTCCGTGCTGGACCTGGCTTTCACCTCGGCTGACCTCGCCCCTTTCTTTATCTCCTGGCACACCTCACTACCCTCTACAGGCTCAGATCATGTCCCAATCCCGTTAGCATTCGCCCACCCCGTCACCAGCCCGCCATCTCCATCCCTTGCTGGTCCAGGACGGACTGGCCCTCCCTCGAACCCCTCTTGACAACAGCCCAGATCCCCCGCCCGCCAGAACGCCCGTTGCGCACCTCCTTCGAGGCCTGGTTCGACTTCCATCTTAATGGTCAAACGGCTCTCCTCACTACACATACATTATCAACGCGCCCCTTCCCCCGTGCCAAACGCTGGTGGTCCATCTCCTTTCAACACTCAGCAAAGAGTTCCACAATCTCAGCCAAAAGGCACGAACAGACCGCTCCTCCCCCCGGTAGCGGCAGCCATGACGTACCAGAGGACCTACTTTCAAAGCGATTATGCCTGCAAAAGGTACCCACTGGCGTTCCTTACTAACCTCCGCCACACCCAGGTCAATCTGGACTGCAAAGAAGCTTGCCCTTGGCAAAACCCCCCCTCACTTGCCCGAACTTCCCCGCAGAGTCTCTCCGGATGAAATGATCATAGCTCTCCTTGATAACTTATTTCCGCCCTGCCCTTCCCCCCCTCCCGCCTGCCAATCTCCCACGTTACCTGGACTCTGAACCCGGAACTGCGGACGAGATCTCTAGGTGCCTCTTCAAATGCTTGTCCACCTCAGCCGCGGGCCCCACACGATCTCCTATTCCGCCTGGAAAAGGGTCCACCTGGCCGCCCCTCACCTGCTCACCTGCTCACCTCCCTTGTAGGCCCAATCGTCTCTTTCGGGTACCACCCGGGCTCTATGAAGAAGGCCAATGGTCTCGTCCTGGACAAGCCTGGTAAGCCTTCATACAATTCACCTTCCTCCTTCCGGATCCTTGTCCTACTTCAAACCGTCTCCACAATCGTTGAGAGGATTATGGCCTCTCCGCTCTCTATCCTCACCAGAGCTCGCAATCTGCTTCACCCCAACCAATGCAGCTCACTTCCCTCACTCTTCTCCTTCAACGCTGTGGCAGCCATGACAGACATGGTCCGCACGCTCCAGCACCCCTGCCTCAAGGTGTTTTTTCTCCTGTATCTGTTGGGACCCCACAGGGCTCACCTATCTCTCCTTTGTTATTTTTTGTTATGTGTCTCCTTTGCATGTTAGCGTGGATAAGGGTGTGTGTCTTTCCTATGTGGATGATTTTTCCCAAACCATTGCCTCCCCCTTATACCGTACTAATACCCGCCGTCTCCAAAATTCCTTCAGGACCTTAAGCCGCAAAGGCCTTCCAGAGAAAGGTCTCATTCTCGGTACCCAAAACCGAATAAATTCACTGCAGAACCCCCCACCAGCGCGACCCCCCAGCCACTCCTCACCCACTGTTTATAGCTCTGGACAACCAGATTTTCGCTCCCAAGAAATGCGTCCGGTGGCTCAGCTACTGGAGAACCCCCACTCTCTCCACTTCCGCGCACTTCTCTAAGAGGCTTGCTTTGGCGCAGGCGGCCTTTGTAACCATCAAGAGGCTAGCCTCTCACAGCTCCAGCCTTTCCTCTCACCTGGCACACCGGCTGGCCGTCTCGCTCCTCCTCCCCATTCGCCTGTATGGAGCCGATCTTCTCATCCCGAACTCCAACATAACCAGACGTATGGACACCTTTTGGCACCAAGTCCAGACATGGGTTACAAACTTTTCCAAGTCTACCCCCACCACCATCCTCGCGGCCTAAAGCTGCCTCCCTCCCTTTGGGGTGTTGGCTCCCCACCGAAGAAGAATGGCCGCCCTCAGGCTAATCTGCTCCGCTCCCCCAATAAACCCCGGCACGGCTAGACTGTGTCCCACCTTTCCATCAATGCTCAGGTTCCGAGCTCCGGACTCCGGGAGAGCGCTCTGCACGGGCCTACAACCAAACTACATGCCACTCAAGTGGCGCACACCGCGCCCCTCCTCAGCAGTCAGAAATCACATCCCGATCGACGCCTTGGCCCACATCCCCCTCCCTCTCCTCCAAGGGCTGACCTTCCCCCCACTCGCGGCTCCACACCTCCTCCCTCCTGACCACCCCCTACCAGATCAAGTGGCGATGAGATCTGCATATAAAGCCCTTAAAGGCAGGGCCAGGCTAATGGTACTCGAAGACTGGCGTGCCCAATACCTGCCTTCCTTCTACTACACCTCCCCCCTACAGCTCTCCCCTCACCCCTTTGTGGGCCTCGGGAAGTTCATGGCATGGCGCATCTACCAAATGAGGGCCCAAGAAAGCTATCTCGCCGCCAACCCTAGATGCTTTAAAGCCGAGACCTTCAGCCACGCCATACTCCGATGCTCTTCCTCGTCGGATGCCAGGTCCCGCCTACTCCAGTGCGTTGATCGGGTTAACCAGGATTCCCCCCTCTGGACCTCTCTTGACCTCCTCCTCTCCCTGTCGGCGTTTATTAGTACACCAAGAGTGAACTCTCCCCATGGCCTAGCCCCCTCCCCTGATTTATTTTCAGATATGAATTTTCCTTCCTCTCTGGTGTCGGTTGTTAGGTTAACTTTTGATTCTTCCCTTCCTCGTCCCATTTAGGGAGTGGGGTATGGTTTTCCTTAAGGTTTGAACCGGTTGGTTTTGACTAGGTTGACAATATTTCATTTTTTAGGTTTCTGAAAGGACATTCGGCTCCGGTTGGAGCTCGGTTACATGGACATTGGTTATAATTTTCCTTTGTAAATTGGGTTTCGATTTGAGATTTTGTTTACGCCATAGCTAGCACTGCATGCGAGTTCTTGTACCTTAACAAAGAATACATGATATAAATAGAATAAAAAAAAGTAAAAAATACAAAATATAAAAACTGTTGAGTAGTTAGTCATGAGCCATCTCCTCTACAACTCTGGGGATTGAAATCTCAACACCACAGGAATAATCGTCGACCACTCTCCCCCCTCTCCCCTCTTCTGATGGCCTAGTTGCCTAGGAGGGTGACGCTACTACCCCCTCTCCCCTCTGTTTCCCTTCTGATAGCTTTGCTCTCGAGCAGTCTTTGTCTAGGAGGTGCACGGTCGCTCTCCCCCCCTCCTCCCCGGACTCGCTTCGCTGCCCTTGCTCAGCGCTTTCACTGTCGGCAACCCTTCTTTCTACACTCATGGTCGGCGTTGCGGTGTCCGGACTCCTTAAGGAAGGACCTCTTCGTTTCGCAAGCTTATACCCTTGATGGGGAACGCCTCCATCAATAACATCTTTGTCTCGTCTTTCGTTTCGGCTTCGGAATCTGTTCGGCTATGGCCTGCTAGTCTCCTGTTTCTAGGGAGTTAGCTACCCTTTCTCCTCCTTCTCGGTTCCGTCCGGTTGCTCTATCATAGCTACACCTCTCCCCTTGTTCGCACCCTACTGGTCACCTTTTATCCTCTCCCTCGGCCTCCTTCACGGTTCGCGGCCCTCGGCTAAGCTCATGCGTGGTATTGCACTACCACCGTGTTCATTGTCGGATACTCGGGCCGGTGTAATTGCTTCCCACAGCCCATGTTCGGGCAGTAGGCAGCCCGATGGCCAGGACACGTAGCCTGGTGGTTATGAATGTTCTGTTGTGTTGAGGTTTTTGGTGTGTTGGGTCTACTATTATTTCCTTTGTTGACGAGGAGTTTACGGCATAGGTTTTGCTGTTGTATTGGGTCTACTATTATTTCCTTTGTTGAGCAGGAGTTTACGGCATAGGTTTTGCTGTTGTTTCCTGCTTACTTGTTTCCTGATTTCTTCTTTTGATCTTGAGGGCTCTCGGCCTGCTGCGGCAGTTGGGTTTCGTCTTGTAGGGTTAATTTTGTCTTGCGAGTGAGATGTGAGGTTGGTCTCATACCAGAGGGACATGGGATGATGGCTTTTTCCTAGGCGCTGGGGAGGATGTTGGGGTTTTGTCTTCGCCATAGCTAGCACTGCATGTGTGGTTTGTACCCGAGTTAAAACAAATACAACTTGATATAAAAAAAGAAAAGAAAAAAAGAAAAAAAGAAAAAAACTGTTGAGTAGTTAGTCACGAACCATCTACTCTACACCACCGGCAATTGATTTCTTAAACATCATGAGAAATCATTGTCGACCACCCTCCCCCCTCTCCCCTCTTCTCATGGCCTAGTTCCCTAGGAGGGTGACACCACTAGCTCCCTCACCCCTCTCTTGCCCTCCTGATGGCTTTGCTCTCAGATTGTCTTTGTCAAGGGGGTTCACGGTGGCTCTCCCCCCCTTCTCCACACTCACTGGGCTGCATTTACTTAGCATTTGCACACAGTCGGCCACCCCTTTCTCGTCAATGGCCTTCTGCAGTTTCGGGCTATCGGTGAAGTAGTGGTCGCGGTGGCTCTGCTCCCTGGTATTGTACTCTCTCCAGGGATCTCGGATTGGTACGTCAGCATCGTCGAAAAACTGTCATCTCGTTTCGGTCGATTGGTCTGGCACTTCTTGCCTGTATCTACCCCTGCGCTCTCCTCCCTCGTGGCCTGAGACAGCCACTCCCAGTTTCGTCCAGTTGCTCTGTCAGAGCTAAACTCCAATACTTGGCTCTTCCCCTACTACTATGTGGCACCTCTCGCCCCCTTGGGCATGCATTCCCTGGGGTCCCCCTCTAGGTTGGTCTCTGCACTCCACCTCCTCTGGGTCCCTGTCCTTTGTGATCGGCTGCCCTCGTGATCTGTCATTGCTGAGTGCGTGGCGGTGAACTTGGTCGGTGGTATGGGGTTCATACCTACGGCCTCTGCCCTCCGGGGTTTGCCCCTCTCGGGGTCCTGTTTTCCTGTAAGTCCTTAGCGTATTGTCCTTAAGCAACAGGTCTCCACTACACCGGCCTTGTTGTATGGATCTCCCGCTGAGTGTCATTCAGCCCATGTGCTGGTCTATAAGGCGCGGGGATGTCTACCCCTTGTGTGTGGCGGGCCCGATAGTGTATCCTACAGTTTGGTATTGTGGGTCACTTTCTAGCTGGGCTTGAAGTCTTCTTTGGTTGGTATACAGGTTTCTCACTGTCGTTTGGGTTTTCTCTTAGTGGGCTGCACGTATTTGGAGGTTATTTGGTTCGTTGTAATCTGGCCAGTTGTGTCCTTTATAGTTTCTACCCATAGTACCGGGCAGTTGTATCTTTAGCCGAGGTGAGCGAGTGGTTGGGCAGGGTCAGAGGGTTTTAGTAAAGGAAGCTCAGGATGAACAGTAGTTGGAGGTTTGTTCCTGCCTTAACCAAAGAGCTGCATGTAGGTCCGTCGCCTTCAGTATGATATAAATTGATACAAAAAAAGAAAAAAGAAAAAAAAAAAAAGAGTTGAGTAGTTGGTCACGAACCATCTCCTCTACACCTCCGGCGATGGAAATCTCAACACCATTTGAATCATCGTCAACCACCCTCCTCCGTCTCCCCTCTTCTGATGGCCCAGTTGCCTAGGAGGGTGACGCTACGACCCCCCTCTCCCCTCTGTTCCCCTTCTGATGGCCTTGCTCTCGGGCAGTCTTTTTCTAGGGGGTTCACTGTCACTCCTCTCTCCTTCCCCGCTTTCGCTTCGCTGCCCTCCCTTAGCGATTGCACACTGTCGGCAACCCCTTTCTCGTAAATTGCTTTCTGTAGTTTCCAGCTATCGGTGAAGTAGTCGCCCCGCTGGCTCTGCTCTCTGGTATTGCACTATCTCCTGGGAACTCTGTTCGGTACGGTCGGCATTGTCGAAAAACAGTGATCTCGCTTTGGTCGATTGGTCTTGACCTTCTTGATTGGGTCTACCCCTCCACCCTTCTTTCCTCTGGCTCCGGCCACCCTCCTCCCTCCTGTTTCGTCCAGTTGCTCTGTTACAGCTACATTCCACTCACTGACTGGTACCCTACTACTAGGTGGCTCCGTTTGCCCCCCTCGGCACTCCTCCCCTGGGGTCTCCTTCTCGCACGGCCTGCGCCTCACCTCCTCCTCCGGGTCCCTGTCCCTTCTGATCTTCTAGCCTTTGGATCTGTCATGGCTGTGCGTGTGGCAGTGAAACTAGTTAGTTGAATGGGGATCACACCAATCGCCTCAGCCCCTTGGGGCATGCACCCCTCCGGGTCTCGTTTTCGGGTCGGCTCTCTTCGGATTACCTTACGCCACACGTCTCCGCTGCGCCTGCTCGTCGTATGGATCTCCCGCTGCGATTCCTTCAGCCCCTGTTGACGGCCTATATGGTCCAGCTATCATTACTCCTTCATCAGCAAAAATAATACTCTGCGCCCTGAGCGCCCTGTGCGTCTGCCGCACCTAGCGCACATAATGTCAATCGCGAATCAGGACGCAATATCGATTTGATGTTGCGTCCTGCTTTTGCATGACATAACGTCACCCCCCCTGACGCTATCCTGACACCGTCCCCTACGCCCTCTGCACCCTGAGTGCGTCTAGTGCTCTGCTCTTGCGCCCTGACTGAGTCTGGTCCTCTCCTCTTGCATCCTGAAGACCCCTGACTCTCGGTTGCTACACCAGGGTGACAACTGATGCTTGCCCGTTCTATCCTGATCACCTCTGATGCTGGTGTCTTCCGTCCTGACGTACGATCTTTATCTTCTGTGTCTGGGCTTCGTCAATTCCAACGCCTCACATCAGAATCCTCTGATCCTGAGCTCTCTCGTCCTGGTATTTCCCTCGGATAGCTTCTACCTTCTGATATCACCCCCTCTACATGCTGTGCACCGTGATCATCACTACACTCTTCCTTTCTATCTGGATGCTCTTGTCTGATATCTGGAAGCCCTCGTGATGCTTCTCAGACTCGTACGCATGGCCTATTATCTTCTTTCAAATGTCACAGGTGATCGTGATGTTCAACTTGAAGTTTACCATTTCTACATCGCCCAGACCCCTCTGTGGCCTCTAACCTGCATTGATTATCCTCCAATCGCCGAGATTTTGCTTCACGATCTCATATAAACATAGCGTTAAACAAATACTATTAATTAAGCTACAGGTACTCGATATATACGCAACACATACTCGACACATATGCGACACATACTTCTTTTCTTCATTACCCTCACCAACACTCCCATTGCGACCTTGTTCCAGATATTCCTGCTCACTATGGCTTGTTCCCTCTTGCGCTGGCTCTGTTCCGCCAAGGCTCAGCAAGAGGCGTCGCGATGGAGTAATACTCACAGTCCTCTCCGAAGATAGTCCCCCGGTCACCTCCTGTAAACCATCTGAACTTGGCGGATCAGACTCAAGAAAGCTGAGAACACGGGCACCTGATGTCTGGCAGAAATCAAAGGATATGTTACTCTTCTGCGAATTATTTTGATTATCCTGCTGCCCCCCAAATGTCGCAATGCGCAGGCAGCTGGGAGTTTGAATTAGGTGTGCTGGCCTTCGCGTAGCCTGCCTGGATGGATGACTCGGCAGCTTGGCAGCTCCCGCTGCCCCAACCTCAGAAGTATGACTTTCCCGGGCTGCCCGTCACGTACCCAGGCTGGATGCCTGATTCTGAAGCGTAGCGGCTACCCCTGCTCAAGCGTCCGTATAGCCCTCAAGGCGATCTTGTTGCACGCCGTGCTTCTTTTCCATCTTTGCCCGCATGGTCCAACTAATATTGTCGAGAATCATCGCCTGTATCCACTCTGGGCAATTGGCACGCGTCTGAGTTTGCCGGGCAAAAAGGTCTTTAGTGATTCCAATTATGTTAGCGTCCTGGTGAAAACGAGATGGGTTCAGGATCGGGTTGCCCTCCTACCCTGTCAGGCTTGAACTCGCACGCTTTCTTATATACTCCTGTTTGGCATGCTCGTAGGGTATGACATAGGATTGCACACGTTAAGCAAATCATTGTGCCGTTGATACGCCCAAGAAAATCAGGTTCAACAATCCCACTCCTTTTCTTGCCTCTAAAGTGCTTACCCCAGATGGCCTCGGAAATCTGGAGCGCCCAGAATCGAAAGGACAATTTCTAGGTGGAGTTTAATACTTATTAGTTATTGGAAAAAGGCTTGCCAACTAGCTCACACTAACCTCATATCCGTTTTGGGAGCACATAAATCTATCCTTTTCCATTAGGTAGTCCACCCTGTGCGCAACCGCCATGGGATCTTCCTGGAGATCGTATAATTTTCCGATCTCATCTTTTACGTGGGAAACAAACTGGGATCTTACCCCAGAGTTTCTATTGCGTATCTTTCATAATTAGTACTAGACCCGACGTCGGCGGGGCGTCATCCCTGGGTATTTGTGTCCTCATACAATTTTTATGCTTTCCTCCGATACTTACATATTTCCTGCATCAGATATATGATTGAGCGCCTGAAGCCAAGCACGGTGTACCTGAGACGTCAAAGTAACTGGGTCTGCAAGTGGGTAATCAAAGAGGGTGTACCAGAGAATGAGCACCTTAGCCCGTGTTACAACAGCTACCTCTACTCTTCTCCCTGTATTCGACCGTGATGGAGTACTCGGCCACATGTCCTCACGCTGTGGCGTACTCGATTCGCCGGCTGGACACGAACTTGTAACCCCTGAAGCAGAGGCACTGTGAGTGTCCAGTGGGAATGAATATCGCGCTAGGCTGGACAATGGGAGCGCTGGCGGACTATACGCACTACTGTGCATTATACGTCCTCACACTGGTGGCGTCCGCCTAACGTGTGCCGTCTCCTGTGACCCAGAGGTGGTTGCAACTTGCACAGTCAACCCGCGATTGTTTGTTTGTCCGCCTGCCTCTCGGGACCGATGAAGCAGCCCTGCTCCAGTAGCATCTGGAATATCATTGTCTTCCCCGTCTGGCTCAATATCCGATTCAGTCTGATGCGATTCATGGGAGTTTTGGTACTCAGCACTGCTATCATCGCTTTGACGAAATGTTTCCAATAGTACTTGTGCGTCAGGTTCCGCCTCAATATCGGTTTACGTCGTGCTCTGAATAGTCCTTCATTGGGGACGCTTTGGTCGTCTTTCGAGTTCTCTGTTTACGTTTGGTGGTGTCAGGTACAAATGCGATGGCTGCCCGTTCAGCATTCTGCTCGGCAAGCTGCTAGATTGGTTTTGTTGCATTCCCGACCTGGATCTTGTGGATCGTACGTCATCGGATACGACTTCGTGTCGACGCCCGTTCAGATGTCCCACTCGGGTAGTTGGCTGGCTGCGCAAATTGGCTTGCGGTTGTCTATACATTGTGGAATTCTCAACGGTTGATCCACGTTAGGCAAAACAGGAATTAGGACGTAGAACAATGGAATGTATCTTTCGTGTCATGAAGATGAGAAACCTGTTGCTATGTTCAAAGGACGCGTCGGGTCTTATACGCTAGGACTTAGGTGAGGTTGGCAGAATCACACACTATCACTCGTTATTGAAAGAGAATATTCGCCTGTAGAAAGGTGTATTCAACTTGTTCAACATCATGATTATAATCTCAAGGGCTTCAGGTATCCTGATCGTCCTGACTCTGGTTGAAAAGGTTCAATGAAATCAGTGTCGCTAGAGCATGAAGTTAAGCAAAATCTAGCCGTAACGAGTATCGGGTAGTGAAACTAATTCTAGCAAGACACTCGCCACGCCTAAAACGGATTATGATTATAGAACCTCATCTACCAATGTCCAATCAACACCACTGAACGTATAGAAATCAGTATTCACGCCATGCTCATGTGTTTGACTAGTTTAGTCCGCCGACGCCCAGTAAATGACAGAATGCGTGGCGTGACTGATCCAGCAAAAGAATTCTTGGATGTTAACGCAAGGAGGCATAAGGACTACTTCTAACCTTACATGATACGAGAAGCTGAAGCAAGGGCGCCCAATAATATATTTACTATCACATACTAGCTAAGGAATCAGAAACTAAAAAATTACAACTAAACCAAAATAAGATCTAGTGTAAGATACTATACTTTGAGAACAAAAAAAGAAAAAACAAATGCTCGAGAAGCTAGGAGATCCGAAATTATTTTTGTCTAGCCCATTGTCTTCTTGAACGGCACAATTGGGGCGATAGCGATTGGGTGTTGTTTGGAGCACTACGAAAACTAGGCGTTGAAGAAGCCCTGGGCGCCGGGGGCCTCATGGGGGCTGCTTGTTCGGTCAGGGCTGTAGGCGTGGCGGGCGGCTGTTCATTGGTGCAAGCTGCTTGTTCTGTTCCTCTCACTGGTGTTGTGTGAGCCTGCGCATCAATCAGAGCAATGGCGGGCCAGGCTGGACGTTCGTCGGTTGGTCTATCGGCGGTTGAGGAGGAGCAGGTACACCTAGTCCTTGCGCTGGAACGACACCTGGAATGACTTGTCCTTGCGCTGGAACGACACCTGGAACAACTTGTCCTTACACTTCTGGTTGGTTGATTAGTGGTTGAGGTTGAGCAGGGACTCCTAGTCCTTGCGCCGGAATGACACCCGGAACGACTTGTCTATTCGCTTGCGGTTGGTTAATCGGCGGTTGAGATTGAGCAGGTACTCCTAGTCCTTGCGCTGGAATGACACCCGGAACGACTTGTCTATCCGCTTGCGGTCTGTTAATTGCCGGGATAGCATTTTGGGCAGCGGGAGCTCGGTTCAGATCAGCCGTAGCTAGACCCCATTGAGCTGGGGCGCCCGTAGGTAGTAGCAGCTGGTGAACAATCATCTGCACAGTGGGGACTCCTGGCTGGCCCAGTTGAGGGGCAGGCTGGCCATTCGCCACACGCTGGAGGTGCCTGTTCATCGTGGTTGTCAACTTACCCATAGAGTCTTTAACAAGTTCAACGACTCCCACATCGGCCTCCTGCATACGAGCTACGTTATTCGTGGCTGATGTTGTGGCGAGCTGATCGCTCCTAGGGCGCAATCTCCTCATTCCTGCGACGATTTGCTGGAATTCTCCGATACGGAAATTAGCGATTGGGGTAAAGTTCCTTGCTACTAGCTGATCTTTCACAATTCGCCGCCATTCTCTATACACCACCACGCCTCCATTATTATTTGGTATGCCAAGGGCTCATTTATAGTGGGTAATTGACTGACCCCCAGGATTAGGGCGTCCTGCGCTGATCACCCCTACCAGAGAATTAGGCGGAACTTGGTACGTCGGCCCCGCTAGAGCCTACTGCGCTCCTGGATTCTGCATGTAGACGCATTGTAAGTGAATCATATTGTGGGCCATATCGGTTGATTGTTGGTGTATATAGATACGAGTATTGGAAATAGTAGAGCGGAATATAGATGTTCTGAATGTGGGATGATTTTTGGTATGAAGTCCCTTCTATCGTACTAAATTGACTTTATATATACCACTCCATGACGTTCTAGAGAGTTTGAAAGCATCAAGCTGTGTGTTCAAGATTGGCTAATAATAGGCAAATCTGACACTCAAAAACATTATCTGATTCAACTTGAATAAAGAATGATACGCACATTTGTTCAGCATGGTCTCTGATCTTGAAAGAAACTAAAGAGGACGCCACGTGACGTCTACGCTAAACCCCATGGACGACTAGTTCCTCTTCGGAGCGTCTGAGCTCCTTGACCCTACGTGCGATCCACATGCGTTAGGCTCAAGACTAAACACGGTAGTGCACGTACCCTTCGATCTACAAAAAGCCCACGATATAGACTGAGCTGACTCCCACCATGCCTAGCAAATGTCCATTCTGCCGACGAAAATACATCCTTTCCGGCGCATATGAGAAACACCTACGAACTGCGCACGCAAATCTAGACATTGTTCTCCTGTCCACTGTACGATATACATCATCCGTGGATACTATTAACGACGTGGAAACAAGCATATTGCACGACCGAGAAGCGAGTGCGCCCCAGGATTCCGAATATGAATCCGACCCTGATCCCACCGGACAGGACCTCGACACATTTACTGCTCACGAGTCTGATACTGAAATTCCAGAAAACTCTACGCCTTCGTTACCCGGCAGACAGGAGCATTATCCACGCGCTGGAGAAGCAATTGGTGACGTCGACGGATTTGAGCAAGAACACAGCAATCTCTGCGAGGATCCTTTGGCACCATTCAGTAGTGCGCACGGTTTCAAACTAGCTTCTTGGTTCATTAAGAGTAATGTACCTAAATCATGAATCAATAAATACTTCTCAAGTGGCCTCGGTGATTCTGCGTTAACTGGCTATAGCTCTATGCATACGCTAGAGAACCACCTCCGGTCTTTGGATCCGTACAGTCTGTATTTGCAATGGTTTGAAGGACAGGTTGAGGATAGCAAAAGGACTCTGCCATTCTTCTATCGTAACGTCCTAGATTGTGTCAGATTTCTCCTTCACCAGATCACATACAGAGATGATTTTTTCTACGAGCCGCGGCGTGAATTTGTTCCTAATGGAGAAAGGATCTATGCGGAAATGCACACAGCAGACTGGTGGTGGGACGTTCAAGTACAGCGCCCCACCCTCCTTTACGGTAACCTTAGCTGACTAGTTATAGAAGACACTTCAACCTGGGGCGACTGGAGTTACCATTATTCGGACGTCCGATCAGACCAATATCAGCAACTTCTCTGGTGACCACAACGCCTGGCCTGTGTATATTACGTTCGGAAATCTTCCGTCGGCCAGGCGCAACAGCCCTGAATCAATGCCTGTTCTGCTTCTAGAACTATTGCCTGTCCCCCCTAAACTCTCAAAGTCCAACAAAGCAGATCAATACCAGAGACAAGTGAATGCCGACACATTGCAAGACATATTTGATTTAATTTTTGCGCCCCTGCAGCACGCGGCGCTTGATGGCGTCCCAATTGACTGCGCCGACGGGAAGGTTCGGAGGTGCTTGCCAATCTTAGCTTCATGGGTTGCCGACCATATGGAAAACGTGACACTGCACTGGTTAAAATCCAACGCCTGTCTTACATGTGAGGTGCCTGACGGGGAATCAGGAACCAACATCAAGAATTATCGAGCTAGAGATTACGCAAGATACGAGCAATATTGGTATGAAAACCGGTTCCCAGGCTCAAAGTCAGACGGAGTCCATATCAAGTTCTGGGGCCTTGGTATCAATTTGGGCCAAAACATTTTTCTTCGGCTTCACCGGGTCTCCGTGCCTGACTTGCACTTCCCTGACATGCTCCATATGGTCTATCTCAGACTATTTACGCACATCATGGACTGGATCCAGGGATTTCTCAAGAAACCCGGCCGACTGCAGGCTTTTGACGACGGTTGGAAGACATTACCGCTGTACCCTGGATTTTTGGTACCCCAAAAAGCCTACCCCGAGGCTGCGAAGTGGCAAGGGAAGGAGATGAGTAATCTGGTGCCTTGTATTTTGGGAGTTCTTGCAGTAGCACTGTGCCAGCCACAGAGTTCACAAGTGATACCTTTCAAACGTCTTCTCGGATGCGTCAGAGCACTGGTCGACTTCAGTATGATGGCAAAATACCGAAGCCACACGTCGGACACCATTGCTTATATGAATGATTATCTCGACCGATTTCACAAGATAAAAGGGATCTTTTTGGAGTTTGGAGTAACTAAGCGTACAATGGCCATGGTTGACGAGCAAGGGAGGGAGATACGACATCAGAGAACGCAGATGAGCCAGCCTATGGCCCACTCTAAACGGTGCCGGATCCGTGACGAGGATCGCCAAGAAGAGGACTCCCGACCTATAGACTTGATCCACAGCGAATCGCATTTCAACTTTATCAAGATACATCTACTACATTATTTTAGTCATCATATACGCCAGTTTGGCAATATACCGATGTATTCCGCGGAGTTTGGAGAGCTAGCGCACAACGAACAAATCAAGGATGGATGGCAACGATCGAATAAAAATAATGCCAAGCGCCAAATGGTGGACAGCTACAATCGTCAGCACGGTATCCGAATGAGGTTATTGAACCTCGAATCTCTTCGACGCCGCGGTACTGATCTCTCGGCGGATGTCTTGCAACATTTAGAGAGTACAACAGATGCCGTAACAATGCCGGTTGTTCATATGAGGATCGTGAAAGGACGTTGAGATGACTCGTCAAACGTCTTGGATTTTAGTGAGGTGTCGGGAATCTGCCTGGATATAATATGTCGAGAATTGATCCGATATAGCCGGCATAACCTGCCTACAGAGTGCCGGCTTCCTCAAGATTATGCGGTGCTTAGATCACTCCAAGTTGAACGACTAACGCAACTCGAAATCCCGGTTCTAGCGTTCCAAGAGAGCGATATTTACGACATCCACTGTGCGCGATGCACGGGAGCCCTACAGTTCAGGAACCAGTGGAGTCGGAATGATTGGGTTTGGGTACAGGCTGGTACTGAAGATATATATGATAGACTGAGAGGCCGTCTGCCGGCAAAGTTCGTGGCGCTTATCAAAATCAGGTACCAAACCCGTGGGAATGCTGTGTGTCGGGTCGCGGCTCTTAGGATGTTGAGTGCAGTAAACTCAGGATTCCTCTCGGACATACATGCCCTTGTTAGGGTAGAGATGAGAGAGGATGCGCCAGAGTTTACAATAGTTAACGTAGGAGCAATCCTCGGGTTGGTGCCCCTGATCCCCAAGGAGGAACGGCGCTGGCTGATAAATAGCCAGATTGATTTGAGAATATTCAACGAGATATATTGTGGAATCGGGAAACGGGGAGGATAGGTCTCTGCATGTTCTAGTACTCGGGCGGCTTGCCCTGGACGAAAAACGCCGTTGAGCATATCGTCAAGCTGTATATGTATATAGAAGCAATTGTCTATAACATAAAGAGTAAGAAACTGTTATGATAATACTCAGACCACTAGCTAGTGTACCCTGTACACGTGGGATTCAGAACCGGGGCGCAGGCCAGTTTCGGAGATAACATGAGTAAATCCGTCAGGGCGTGTGGAAGACACAAGGTGGAACCGGCGGCGTCATGAGAGGGAACAGAATAGAACCGGAGCTAAGATTGTTACAGGGCGTCCGTACGACGCGACGTTGTGTCTGGAGAGAGAGAGCGTTGCCTGGCAACCAAAGAACCACTGGGCCCTTGTGTGCCTTGCAACGAAAGTCAGGACGCACCTGAGGCGGGGTACACAATAGCTACGTCGCATGCGTCTTGGCGCAACGCTGACGCATCTGAGACAAGGAATGTTTTTGCTGATGTTGTGTATGCTCAGGTCCGATGGTATAGCCTAAGGTTTGGTATTGGGGGTTTCTTTCATGCTGGGCTTGAAGTCTTCTTTGTTGGTTCATATGTTTCCCACTGTCGCTTTGGTTTTTTTTCTTGGTGGGCTGCACGTCTGTGAAGGTTTATAGGTTCATTGTTTTCTGGCCTGTTGTTTCCTTTGTAGTTTCTACCCGTAGTACCGGACTCTGATTTCTGCCTCTCCACAATGTGGTTACATTGTCGTGCAGGGTCCGACGGTTTTAGCATTGGACGCACAGGATAGACAGTGGTGGAGGTTTTTGTCTGTCATACCGAACGTTTTAGTTGGCCTTTGTACCGAGATATATCTTACTTAATAAACGAATAAAATCAGAAAAAAAAAAAGGAAAAAAAAGGAAAAAAAAAAAGTCTTCTGTAGTTAATTCACGAACCATCTTCTCTACACCTCTAGCAATTGAAATCTCAACACCATGAGAATCATCGTCAACCACCCTCCCCCTCTCCCCTCATCGGATGGCCTAGTTGCCTAGGAGGGTGACTCTACAAGACCCTTCTCCCCTCTGTTCCCCTGCTGATGACATTGCTCTCGGGTAGTCTCTGTCTAGGGGGTTCACAGTCACTCCTCTCTCCTTCCCAGCTGTCGCTTCACTGCCCTCCCTCAGCGCTTGCACAGAGTCGGCAACCCCTTTCTCATCAATGGCCTTCTGCAGATTCGGGCTATGGGTGAAGTAGTGGCCCCAGTGGCTCTGCTCCCTTGTATTGCACTATCTCCAGGGAATCCTGTTTGGTACGGTCGGCATCGTCGAAAACCTGTGATCTGGCTTTGGTCAGTCTGTCTTGTACGTCTTGATTGGGTCTACCCCTCCGCCATCATTTCCTCTGGCTCCGGCCTCCCTCCTCCTCTTGGCTTCGTCCAGTTGCTCTGTTACTGCTACATTCCGCTCCCAGGCTGGTACCGTACGACAAGGTGGCTCCTCTCGCCCACCTCGGCACTCCTCCCCTGGGGTTCCCTACTCACGTGGCTCAAGCCTCACTGTCTCCTCCAGGTCCTTGTCCATTCTGATCTTCTTGCCCTGGGATCTGTGACGGCTCAGTGCGTGACAGTGAAACTGGATAGTTGTATGGGGTTCATACCTACCGACTCTGCCCCTCGGGGCATGTATCCCTCTGGGCCTCGTTTTCTGGTAGACCCTTAGTGCATTTCCTTTTGCCAAATGTCTCCGCCACGCCGGCTCGTTGTATGGATATCCCGCTGGAAGTCCTTCAGCCCCAGTTTCCGGTCTATAAGGCACAGGTAGTATTACCACTTGTCTGTGCTGTAGTCCGATGGTATAGCCTACAGTTTGGTATTGGGGGTTTCTTTCATGCTGGGCTTGGAGTCTTCTTTGTTGGTTCATAGGTTTCTCACTGTCGTTTTGGGTTTTCTCTTTGTGGGCTGCACGTCTGTGGAGGATTTTTAGTTCGAAATTTTCTGGCCTGTTGATTCCTTTGTAGTTTCTACCCATAGTAGGAGACTTTGATTTCTACTTCTACACAAAGTAGTTATGTTGTCAGGTAGAGTTAGAGGGTATCAGTATTGGACTCACGGGATGGACAGTAGTTGGAGGGTTTTAGCTTTCATACCAAGTGGTTTTCATTAGCTTTCATACCTAGTTCGTTCTTACTTAGCAAACGAATCAAATCTATTTAAACAAAGAAAGAAAACAAAAACTGTTGTGTGGTTAGTCAGGAACCATCAACTCTACACCTCCGGTGTTTGAAATTTCAACACCATGAAAATTATCGTCAACCACCCTCCCCACTTTCCCTTCTTCTGATGGTCTCGCTGCCTAGGATAGTGACGCTACAACCCACTCTCCTCTCTGTTCCCCTTCTGATGGCATTGCTCTCCGGCAGACTTTGTCTAGGGGGTTCATGGTCGCTCCTCTCTCCTTCCCCGCTTTCCCTTCACTGCCCTCGCATAGCCCTTGCCCTCGGTCGGCATCCCCTTTCTCGGCAATAGCCTTCTGCAGATTTGCGCTATCGGTGAAGTAGTGGCCCCAGTGGCTATGCTCCCTCGTATTCCACTATCTTCTGGGAACTCTGTTTGGTACTGTCGCTATCGTCAAAAAGCTGTGATCTGGCTTGAGTTGGTCGGTCTCGCACTTCTTGATTGGGCCTACCCCTCCGCCATCCTTTCCTCTAGCTCGGGCCACCCTCCTTCTCTTGGTTTCGTCCAGTTGCTCTGTTACTGCTACAATCCGCTCCCTGGCTAATATCCTACTACTAGGTGGCTCCTCTCCCCCACTCGGTACTCCTCCCCTGGGGTCCCCTTCTCGCGTGGCTCGAGCCTCGCCGTCTCCTCTGGGTTCCTGTCCCTTCTGATCTTCTTGCCTTGGGATCTGTTATGGCTGAGTGCATGGCAGTGAAACTGGTTAGTTGTATGGGGTTCACACCTACTGGCTCTGCCCCTCGTGGTATGCCCCCCTCCAGGTCTCATTTTCCGGTGGGCCCTCAGGGCATTTCCTTACGCGCAGCGTCTCCGGCACACCGGCTCGTCATATGGATCTCCCGCTGGGATTCCTTCAGCCCCTGTTGACTGCCTATATGGTCCGGGTATTATTACCCCTTGTTTGTGCTCAGGTCTAATGGTATAGCCTACAGTTTGGTATTCGGGGTTTCTTTTATGCTCCTCTTGCTGTCTTCTCTCTTGGTTCATAGGTTTCTCACCGTCCTTTTAGTTTTTCTCTTCGTGGGCTGCACGTCTGTGGAGGTTTATTGGTTTATTGTTTTCTAGCCTGTTGTTTCCTTTATAGTTTCTACCAATAGTACTGGACTTTCATTTCGACCTCTAGACAAAGTAGTTACGTTGTCAGGCAGTGTCAGAGCGTTTTAGCATCCTACCCGCGGGATGGACATTTGTTGGACGTTTTTGGCTGTCATACCTAACGGTTTAGTTCGCCTTTGTACCTAGTTTGTTTTTACTTAATAATCCAATAATATCGGAAAAAGAAAAACATGAAAAAGAAAACAAAAGGTTAGTAGTTAGACATGAACCATCTCCTCTACACTTCCGGCGATTGAAATCTCAACACCATGGAAAATCATCGTCAACTCCATCCACCTCCCTCTCCCCTCTTCTGATGGCCTAGTTGCCAAGGAGGGTGACGCTACACTGCCCCTCTCCCCTCTGCTTCCCTCCTGATGGCATTGCTTTCGGGCAGTCTTTGTCTTAGGGGTTTAAGTTTGCTCTCTTCTCCCTCCCTGCTTTCACTTCGCTGCCCTCGCTTAGCTTTTCCACATGGTCAGCATCCCCTTTCTCGTCAATGCCCCCTCGTAGTTTCGGGATATCTGTCAAGTAGTGGCCCCGGTGGCTCTGCTCCCTGGTATTGCACTTCTTCCAGGGAACTCTGTTTGGTACGGTTGCCATGGTCGAATAACTGTGATCTCGTTTCGGTCAGTCAGTCTCCACTTCTTGATCGGGTCTCCCTCTCCGTCTCCCTGTCGCCACTCTTCTCTCTCCGTCTTTCGTCCCATGGCTCAGTTACAGCCTCCTCCTCGTCTGCCGGCCGCCTCCCAGCGGTCGCGCTCTCCTCATCTGGTTAGCATTCTCCTCCTACCTCACCCTAGTTGTTTTCCGGAGGCTTATTTTGTTTCTCTTGCGCCAGACGGCCGTGGGTTTCTTTGATTGCGTTGTTCCTTCCATAGTCTGTCTATGGCCCGTCTTCGCAGCTTCGCGTTATGCGTTAACCAACTTCTAGGGCTATTAGGAGAACGGCCCACTAAGGTGGGACAGCTGATGGGGTATATTGGTTGGGACAGTAGTACACTTTTGGGGTTTCTCGTTTAGGGTCTAACTGTCAGTTGGTTTCTTACTTTCTGCTTCTCTGTGGAGGTGTTGTCGGAGCTCAGGCCCGTATTTCCTTTCTATAGTTTTCTACCCATAGCACCGAACTTGTATGTGGGGTTCCGCTCCTGTCGGTCAGTGTCAGAGCGTTTTTAGCAGTGGGGGTTTGTGGGATGGACTGCGGGTTTAGAAGTACAACAGGTCTTTGGGGTCATAGCTGAAGCTCCTCATCCCTTTCGTTTTTTTTTTTTTTTTTTTTTTTTTTTTTTTTTTTT
>QOVD01001980.1:0-12991 GCA_003521225.1 Tuber microsphaerosporum
TGGGTGAATAAATATAGACCTGAGAGACGAAGATTAACTATTTTGAGAAATCCTAGCGATAAAGCTGAGTCCGCCTCCCTTGGTCTCATTCACTCAGATCTTGTACTCTCTAAACCTTCTACCTTACCTTCCAGCGAAATTTGATACATGATAGTAGAGCCTGAGCTTCTCCACATTAGAATCTACATTAGAATAAAAATGTTTCACTTCTTAATAACACTGACCTAATGCTCATGAAATTCGAAAATGAAACATGAACTAAGACACCTGTGGGGCCCGGCCGTCCGTCCCGGGCATAGGTCAGGACGGACTACAACTGGGCGTCCGTCCCGGGCAAAGGTCTCAAACTTGGCGTCCGTCCCGTCCTAGGCGAAAGACGGACGGACTGGACGCTTGGGAACACTGCTTAGTATAAGAAGTACAGGACTCTCTCTCTTGGTTGAATGTTACATGTGTAAGGTAAGTAAGTTCGTGGAGTGTGCCATTTTTTAGAACTGATCCGGTACTGTATCATGGGTTTTGTGGGCAGCGTGGCTCCACCACATAACATTGTTCTTGTACAGTACTACAGGCACCGGTGTATATGACATCCGAACACAGCAAACGCAGGCGTAGAGACTAACTTACGGTCAGCCACGGTAGGTTGAGTGGGCCACAAATCAGCCGACATTGTCCAACGATATAATGCCAGGAGGATAATATGCCTCACAGATAAACATGAACTTCGAGCCTCTAAAAAAAAACCCTTTTCCTAAGCCACGAATCATACATGTGTCAAAAATTCTCATCCCCCTCGTACACTATGGCGCCCAAAACCCGTCACAGCCCATCACTCGTGTCCTGAGAGGGTTGGAATAGCAAGTTTACTATGCATACCGTGAGGACTTGAATAATTGGATCGCGGACCAGGAAGTCCAAAATTTCCTCCCCCGGGTGGGGGGCCAAAACACTAAAAAAAAATTACTCTCCAAAACAAATTAGCAAGAAAGAAATTCCAAACCATAATCAAGGAAGCAACTCCAAAGTCCTGGCACTGGTGCGATTGTTAGAGCTCTTACAGTAGCGTGTGATACAATGCAATACGATAAAGTGCGGGAACTCGACGTCAAATTATTAGACGCCGTTAGCTAGACCAGCACAAGAAACACCTTAAATCTCAATGGAAATGCCTCTCTCCCGGGAAAGAAGCATCCGATCATTTAGCGGGGAAAGCAAGGGATATATTAAAGATGTTTCAAGAATCTTCTAGAGATATTTCGTCTTTCATCGGGGTGGCGTTTGCCCCTCTCATATGTCCGGGCACTTCTTCCCTAGAACGTGTAGGGGAGGGTTTACATAATAATATCATGGCGTCAAAGGGAGGAAATGGAAATCCAACCAAGCCTTTTAGATGAGCAGCTAGGCCCTTACCCGGTAGTGTTCTCCTGCACACAATCTTCCCAAAGCCTTGCCTTCAGGTCATCTGCCTAGCTGTCCCCTGATCTTGCTAGGTTAGCTATCTAAGATCCAGTTGTTGTTAGGGAGGTTACTTTGTTGGCGAACTCCTAGGGTAAAAGGCAGTATTGCCCGGGACAGAAGTCTAGAGTTAGAAATCTTTTTCCCGCTTGATGATTACAATGCCATCATAAGTACAGATATAATTTGCCTTCGGGTATGATCCAGACACTAACTGGAACTAGGGTATGGACTGTAAATGCATAACTATCATGGAGGTGACAATATTATGGTATACTATAATGTTGGGATACCAACTTCCAATTTTGGGGTTTAGCTGATGTTGTGCATAGTATGATACTCTATCCCTGACCTAGGCATGGTAGGGGTGATACTATGCTAACTTTTGGACCGAGTTCTTAACCTTGTTTCCCACTCTCAATCAGCGTTCGCAAGCGGCTAGGCTAGGCTTTAGGGATGCTGCGGGTTTTATAGATGCCAGCGACGCCTGTAGACCTTTGTATATGCCATCCGGTTAGTAAGCATTCCTTGAATGGGTGGTTAACGTCGCCAGATGCCCACAAATACCCGCCGGCACCTGAAGGCGCCGGGGGGTGTCAAAAGATACCTACAAGTATCTCAAAATGTCTATGGGTATTTGAAGGTAACTGTAGGTATCTGGAGGTGGCTGCAAGTATTTTCAAATGATTGAAGATATCCGGAGATATTATTCGCTTGTGCCCATGCAATATCTAAAGATGCCGTCTGCTAGTTCAATCTTTTGACACAGCAATATCATTAACGGACTCCGAGTAGGTGGATACTAGGTAATTACCTATTATTCGGTATTGTCATAATATGGAGGTAAATTACTTATCACTACGCCTTCGCCCTCTGGCAATTATTCTATCGTCTCACACCGCTTTTCATCATGGCCCCTTTACCACCGGCTCTCCAAAATACAATAAAATTTACGAGTAGATTTAAGACGATTCTTAAAAATATAGGGTTATTGTGGGTGATGCTAATTTGAATCTCCTTTACTATGTCTTAATTATTGCAATATTTGAAGTTGTATGTAGTTAAGTCTATTCAATCCATATCAGTGTTGGCACGTGTCCTGGAATATTCCCAAACTTTGTCTAATCATGCCCGATCACTCGGACGCTTGCAGGTATCTGCAGCCCCGCAAGCCCGGCCAGGTGAACTTCAGAAGCTGGACTGAGGTCCTCGGTCCGACCAAGCTAGACCCTTCAAAACCCTTGGCCGGCACAAAGCCTGACCGGACTGGCCGCTTGCGAATTCTGCTCCCAAGATGCCCATTGTGTTCAGCTTCCGATACATATCGAAAAGCCCCTCTAATGCTTGTTGAGGGGCAGGGGCCCACAAAAGCAGCGAGGGAGGGGAAGCGGAAGGAGGTAAATTGAGTAGTAAGGGTATGATATTCTAGTATATTGAAAATTGTGGTCAAAAGACGATAGCGTGAGCAAGACCCTAGGTGGTCTTGATATCAATAGAAAGAAAGGCTTATCTAGAGATATGGTGGGCAGGAGGGTGGCTAAGGAGGGGTGGCCACAAACCAGGAGGAGATAGTCCGACAAAGTAGAGAAAGTAGACGGAATTCTGTAAATCAGTTACTATAAACTCTCTCTATTGACTCACGCGGTGTGCCTATTCTCATGTGTACAGGGTGCGTCTATATCTAACCGATATATGTATCTATGAAACTTCCTTCTATCCCCCTATAATATAACATGGTTGCTGTCTAAGTTACGCAATAATACAAGTATAGTTCTTGGGAAAAAGTGATCGTTGGGGGGCCCAAGCAACCCGGAAACTAACCAAAAAGACCGAAATTCGAAGTCTCTAAAATCCCAGTTTGCGCCCCACTTCTTCATGAACTAAGAGGAAAGAGATATCGATAGATAGCAAAATATATAGGGAATCTTGTTGGAAATATGGCTTCAATGTAACGGAAGTATGTGCGGCGGGGAATAGTGGGACTCATATCATTGGCACTGTATATATATACCTCTGATGGATATAAGTACCGTGGTCCTGCGCCCAAGTAGCAATGAGAATAAACGACATCAAACAATTCTGATCATCCTACAACTATACTGTTCTCACACCCGGCGAAGTCCTTACTTTCTCTTCAATCCCTCCTCTGGGACACTTTATTTCCGACAAATCTGAAATCTGCATTGCTATAACAAATTCCTATGTTCTGTGGGCAGCGCTCGTCTATTGGCACAGCTCATCCTAAGACTAGAGTTAAGTACTGGGAATTTGTATTTGCGTTTGTGGAAAAAGTTAGGTTTTGAAATCGCCAATTTCACACAGTTACAGTTCATTTAGCATTGTACCATACACTCCAATATTGAAGTACCGCAATTCGAATACCTAGAACTACTATTTTACTAAGAATTGATTTACTTGCATACTGGGTGGTTGAGGTCTGACGCTCTGAAAAACAACATTTTAGTGTAAAGGTGGCCATCAACTATGACTTTTGTCATGGCACTAATACATACGAAATGAATCTTGGGCAGAAATGGAATAACTTGGCCCGGTGGCCGTGAGGAACAAAAGACTTTTGCTTTGTTTAATCCTAGATTGATTACTACGGATGAGGAACAAAAGACAAACTAAGAGGGTGTATAATATATAGAAAGAAGGGAGCATGGGAAGGCATTTTGGGTTACGGATGTATACAGGATTGGTTAAACAAGCTCAAACAATAAAACGACTAGTACGGAAGGGAGTGAGGTGATTGAGGGGAACTGAGGAGATAACGAGAGATTCCAGGCAATTGATCAAATCAGGATGTCGGGCGTCTGTTGTGGTTTGCCAGTCCGCCTGCAGAGAACTGTCTGTAGCGGATTTAGGATTTTGTTTGACCAAATTTCTCGCATTAGAGGGGGGTATGTCTAGTAGGTGGGGGGAGAGGAGTCGAGTTTTATCCCAGGATGTCAAAACCTGGGGATCCTTTTGAAATGGAGCCCAGATGACGCGGATGGCTCAGGGGAGATGAACTGAGTTGGTAGCGAAATTGGTGCGTAGCTGGGAATAGGGTCCCTCCCCCCGCAGCATGTGTTGGATTAAGTAATACCCACAGCGCACCGCCCAGTCAAGCGGTGTTTGGCCATACTTGTCAACTGCGTCAATATTAACGTCTTTCCGTTCTAGTAGAATCCTCACGACCTCCTCACTCCCCAGCTCGGCGGCCCATCCGAGCGGTGTCTTGCCATCTTCGGTGTCAGCTCTGTTGGGATCGACCTCGCTCCGTTCAAGCAGGGCACTCGCAACCCCATCATGCCCATACATGGCGGCCTGAATGAGCGGCGTTAGGCCATATTTGTCAGCTGAGTCTGCATAGACGTCGTTCCGTTCCAGCAGTACCCTCACAACTCTTTCATGCCCATTCAGTGCCGCAAACGAGAGCGGTGTTCGGCCATCTTTGTTAGCTATGTTGGGATTGACGTCGTTTCGTTGCAGCAGTATCCTCACGACTCCCCGATGTCCACTCCGCGCAGCCCACGATAGCGGCGTTCGCCCCTCTCCGTCAGCTATGTTAGGATTGACGTCCTTCCGTTTCAGTAGTATCATCACGACTGCTTTATGCCCATTCTGTGCAGCGAGCGCTAGCGGTGTTCGGCCATCTTTGTCAGCTGTGTCGGGATTGACGTCGTTCCGTTGCAGCAGTATCCTCACGACTCCCTGATGTCCAATCCGCGCAGCCCACAAAAGTGGTGTTTGGCCATCTCCGTTAGCTATATCGGGATTGACATCGTCCCGTTCCAGCAGAATCTTCACAACTCCTTCATGTCCATTCCGTGCCGCAAACGAGAGCGGTGTTCGGCCATCTTTGTTAACTATGTTGGGATTGACGTCGTTCCGTTCTAGTAGCATCTCCACGACTCCCTGATGTCCACTCCGCGCAGCCCACAAAAGCAGTGTTTGGCCATCTTCGTCAACTTTGTCCGGATTGAAGCCCTCCTGTTCTAGTAGTGTCTTCACGACTCCCTCATGCCCGTTCAGCGCAGCCCAGGAGAGTGGTGTCACACCATTCATAGTGTCAGCTGTGTTGAGATTGGCGTCGCTATGATCGGCTAGTATCCTCAAAACCTCCGAATACGACCTCCTAGAAGCCCAAAGAATTGCTATGTAACCCTGGCAATCAGCTGCCTGCCAGTCTCATTTACCCATCTCCAATAAAGCAGCTGCAGAGAGCGCAATTTCGGGTCGGGGAGGAATGGAACTACTAGAAAAGCTTCACTTACCTGCAGCTGCAAGCGGGAGAGGTAGGCCGTTGAAACCCACCACACGATAGGATCGGTAACCGGGCCCCTTTCAGTCAAGCGTCCACGATCTGGACGTGTTCGCACAAGTTTACAGATTCACACACTATAAAGAACCAGAAGGAAAGAAAGAAAAGCGCTCTGCTAATGTCGCGGTAGTGTTCGTTGTCCCCGCTTACCAAGGAGAACCCTAATGTTGTCTTCGTTGGCTGCTCCCGTCTACTCTCGTCTTCTTCGGAGGCAAGTGCTGGAAGACCAGCTTTTTATACTTTTCGGAAAACTATCCTCCCACAAAGACCGCCGAAGACAGTCACATAGTCTAACCATGGTACTTGTACCACGACACACAAGGCCTTAAAGCCGGAGTACGCTAGTACGGAGTGGCCAGCCAAAAAAGGCTAGTCCACCTTCATGCATAGTTGAAGTTTTGAACGGGTGCCTTAAGGTCTATTTTCGTCCTTCGGTTGATGTTGTCTATGCTATTCTTCAAAATCACCCACCATCTTTAAGCCACGCAATCTGCCTCACTCTATAACCGATCGTACCCGATAAGCCGTTCCTTGTTCATTTTTCTAATTTCCCTTCAATTCTGTCTTTTATTCTTTCTTGTTTCTCTTTTGCTTAAATTTTTCTGTCATTTTTGCCACTTCTTGATTTTCTCGTACTAGCGCAAGGACTCAGACAGCAGCGATACGATTGGAAGGCCACAATACGCGAACATTACATAAACTATATTCTTCAAAGGGGGCATAGGTTGTAGGTTGAATAGCACAAAAGAAAATAATTGACCAGGAAGAGCAAACTTGAACCGTTGCCACGAGGTTATTGGTGTCGTATACCCGTATGGTGTCCTTAGAGTTATGTCTGTCATTAGTTTCGATTGATCAATTCTATTGGTCAATTTGCCCTTGGTGCAACGTGTGATCGCGACAGAGGCTCTGAGCGCAAACTTATTGCTTTTGAATCCCTTGGTTGGGGTAGCAACAAAAACCTACGGACACAATTCTACGCCCCAAGGCACGCAGCACTCTGAAATCCTAAGGATATACTAAGGCCCGGCTCGGTATGCCAGAAATACTATAGGGTTTCCACTAGTATTTTCTTCTTATAGAATACAGATTCTCACTAGCATGTGGGTACTGTCATAAGTAGCATATCCGATAAAAAGCACTGTTGGTGGTACGGAATAAAGTGTAGGCTAAACGCTCTGGATATGGAGAAATTTGAGGCAGGCCAAACAGAGCTCAGCAATCACCGAGTGGGCTTAAGGAATAGGTTTAGGGTATGATAGGTGTTCTCCTGCAGGGAGTAGTGAACAAGGAAGAATGTAGAAGAGGACTTCTGAACTACGACGAGCCCTAGAGAGCATGCTAGCTGTGATTCCGTTGGAGGAATACTCTTAGGCCCTGTTTGGATACGACCGTTCCGTTCCCCCATACAAATGACCGTTCGCCTCCCATTTGGAAATGGAAGAACTGAACTGGTGTTTAGCAAACTTGAAACTTGGCAAACCGTTCCATTGAGAAATGGTCGCACCAACCATTTCAAAACAGAGTGGCTTGGCAATTATCATAATAAACTTTAGGGAAGAAAATGTTGATAGGGCAAGAACGCCCTACTGTACATACTCGCTATATCCACCATCAGCTGTGGGGCCCCTCGCCTTTGCAATCTGATACAAAACGCCGTGAAACGGAATAGTATTTTCCAGGCAAAGTATAGCCCATTTAAGCTGAGTCTGTTAGACACCTCTAACTGGTATTTGTAATTTTGTTAACCTGCCCTGCTAAGCCTACTGTAGCTCAAACAATGATTTCTATTGAGAACCCCCGTGGTGGGTCTAGCGGGTAAATACAGTATAGGGCAAAGGGATATGTTGTTAAAAACTAGTATTATATAAGCCTACACAGTTAAAAAAAAAAGCCGGCGCGTCACATGCTTGAGCGTCACACTTGCTTTTCCCGACTATGAGCGACAGCGAAATAGGAGGGGAACCGGTTATTAATACAATAAAAGATATCTAATCATGTACTGTTGCGGGTCTTCCCGGTCAGGCGTACTTTTGTGGGAATTGGCAATCTTGACTACAGAGGTCCCGGTGAGGACGATTTGCAGATGAAAACGAAAGAAAGCAAAGACAGATGATTGAAGCAGACGAACGGATGCTTGATAGTCGTACTTGATTGATCTGATCAAGGACGAAAACAATTTTGGATGAAAACTGAAAGGATCGTTTCCTCTGACCGAAGAAAAATCCCACGATGCTCCCTAATGCTCCGAGGTGTTCTCACCTCTCTTAAATCACAAGAAAAGTACTAGCTAAACCGCCAAGCTCTCAACTACGCAAAACCATACGCAATCCTGACATAAGAATACAAAAGATCGTGAACGCCACTAGCCTACGCCACAGTACTTAAGCGCAAATTAGGACTTAGTTCTGGTACTAATCGCCAAAACACCACAAAATCAGAGGCCCGTTGTTACATTACCACAGTTTAGTTTGAGCGCAGGTAATCCAGAATAGAAATTATTATTCACAAAATTTAAAAAAAACAAAGAAAAAAGTATGGGGAGAAGGAAATATGGAGCATTTTTTCCTTTCTTCTCGATCTTCCCTGCAAGTAGCTACGGTTTTTCAAGCACTTGAAGTAAGAACATGGTCTAGGCTCTCGGTCAGACCACAATTGGTTCAAATTGATGGGGTAGCAAGAAAACACTCCCATCCCGACTCGTAGTCTACTATAGGCCAAAAAGCATAAGCCCTCTGCTTTTAAAAGGCAAAAATAAGGAGGCTGCCAACGTTACTAAAATGCCCCTGTATTCGCAGTTGTGTTTGAATAGGGCGGGAAGTATGCGATAGTCTAGCACAGTATCGTAGTTGTAAGAACCGGAATAATTGCGCCTCCGGCTTAGACGTCCAAAATTCCCTCTCTTGGATAGGGGGAAAGCGCTGCGAAAACTGACCGCCTCAGCCCCAAGCTTAAGACAAATAAAAATATAATAGTGCCGGATCATACCAGCAAAGGCAATTCCAACGTCCTCGCGCGAGGCTCAATTATCGGAGCTCTTATGGTACGGTAAGAACTCGAATCATTGGACCATGTGCTATGTAGTCCGAAATTTCCTCCTCTGGAAAAGAAAAAGAAAAAAACACCAGACCTTACTAAGAGAGGCAAGTCCAACGTCCTAGCACATGGTCCGATTATTCGAGTTCTTGCGGTAAGGGCGGTACTTTACAATACTGGAAATTACTAGTGCCAGACGCAAGGCATCCAGGCGGCCCATTTCGCACCAACATTTGATGCCAGTCAAATCTCCTCTCGCCATAAGATCCAGGGCCGATCTACACGCATAACTCATAAGAGGAGGCCCATTGAGGGCTTTCCGAGAACAAGGGGTACTTGAACCAGGATAGTTATTAGGCCAGCACAGACTTGTGCAACGTGAAAGCCTTGTAAGTTGCCTCGCCCTCTGTATCTAGATCCTAGGGATTCCCCCAACCCCACCCCAAGAGGCCTAATTCTCATTGCACACGACCTCCGCTTACAAAAGGAACGCGGATAATAGAATATATCGCAGATGTCGTCAGGGCGCCAGATGGCCACCGGTAATATCAACTCGTTCAACGTGTCAACGAACCACAACAATATCGTCAACTTCGTTACCGAAATAGACACCGAGGAAGATCAAATTCTCCAATGGCTATCACCACTCGAACCACAGCGAAGGCACCAAGGTGTACGAACCGGCCGACTCGACAGCATAGGAAACTGGGTACTAGAAACAAACGAGTTCAAAGAGTGGAGTGATGGGGAAGATGGTTGTGTTGAGCCAGTTCTGTTCTATTACGGGAATCCAGGAGTGGGGAAAACATATCTCTGGTATCAAGGGCTTCCATCTAGAGAAATACAATTCAGGTGTCGCTAACTATCATCAAATAATAGCTCCCTAGTGATCGATAGCCTGTGCGACCAGGCTGGGGGAAAGGACATCGCTATCGTGGGACTCTACTGTGATTTCCTTGCCCAGCAGGAGCAGACCACCACGAATATGGTGGGTGCCATCCTCAAGCAACTTGCCAGCAGAGGAAGGATTCCCAAGGGTATACAGGAGGCTTTTCAGAAAGCCAGAGAAGAGTTTGGCGGCCGAGGTCTTCAGCTTTCCGATCTGGTAGAAATAATGAAGAAGGTTATTGCATCGCTATCGCAAATATTTATATGCATCGATGCATTAGACGAATCCACTCCACGGCACAGACGGGAGCTACTCGAGTCGCTGCGAGAAATCCTTCGGGTGTCAGGAAACACGCGAATATTCATTACCGGGAGGCCCCATATCGGGGACGAAATCGCGAAAGGCTTTAGCAATGTGGTTAGGATACGTCTTAGTCCAACCCAGGGTGATATTAAGAGCTATTTGGAGATGAGGCTGAGCCGTGACACTGACCCTTATGCAATGGACGATAAATTGCGGGCGGATATTATGAGGGTCATTCCGGAGAAGACCTCAAAGATGTAAGCAAGAATATCAACTACTTTCTGAATACAAGTCTAGGTTATTATTTACTAACGGTGACGTTTAGTTTCCTTCTCGTTTCCCTAAATATTGATGCAATCCTGGGCGAACTTACTACCTATCAGCGAAGAAGAAAGCTTGACGAGATGACCAAAGGGGATGGTCTAGGCGATGCTTATGCGGCAACCTTATCACGAATCAAGGCGCAGAATTGTAGTAGATCAAGACTCGGCATGCAGGTTTTAATGTGGGTGTCGCATGCGGGGCGGCCATTGCGTGTGGAAGAGTTATGCCACGCCCTAGGGGTTGAACAGGGATCTACAGACTTGAATATTCTCAATGTTCCTCGGATAGAAACGCTGCTAGCATGCACCCTCGGGCTTCTCACGGTCGAGAAGTTCTCACATACCGTCCGCCCTGTTCACTGCACGCTGCAAGAATACCTCTCCCATAATCCAAACCTGTTCCTTAACCCCCACTCGATGATTGCTGAGGTCTGTTTGACCTACCTCAACTTTCGCGAGGTTAGGGGTATTTCACCTACTCATCACTCAGCCCCACCAACTGTGCCTTTCATCGAATATGCTTCTTGCCACTGGGGTACACATGCAAGGCGGGAAACCACAGAAAGTGTGAAAAAGCTTGCATTGCAACTACTCGATGGATTCGATAAGCACATATCATCGAAGATGCTGTTATTACATGATATGGATCCTTGGGACCGACTTTTTTATTGGGAAGACACCCTTACGGGACTTACAGGGCTCCACTGTGCTGCGTACTTTGGATGCATAGAGATAACGGTTGCTTTATTGTAGATGGGTAGATGGGATACACAGGCAACTGATTGCCATGGCGACACAGCAATCGCTTGGGCTGCTAGGAGGGGGCATGAGGGGGTCGTGAGCACGCTTCTAGAACGGACCGACATCAATCCCAACACAGCTAATAAAGATGGCAAAACACCGCTCTGGTTTGCTGCGCAGAACGGACACGGAGCGGTTGTGAGGAAATTACTGGAACGGAGCGATATCAATCTCGATCCAGTTGACAAATATGGCCAGACACTGCTCTCGTGGGCTGTGCAGAATGGATATGAGCGGGTCTTGAGGATATCGCTGGAACGGAACGACGTCAATCCCAACACAGCTAATAAAGATGGCCAAACACCGCTCTCGTTTGCTGTACAGAGTGAGCTTAAGGCGATCGTGAAGATACTACTAGAGCGGAACGACGTCAACCCCAATTCAGCTGACGCCATATTAGGCCGGACACCGCTCTTGTTTGCTGCGCAGAATGGACACGAAGCGGTCGTAAGGATACTATTGGAACGGAACGAAGTCAATCTCAAAAAAGCTAATAAAGATGGCGTAACACGGCTCTCGTTTGCTACGCAGAATGGGCATAAAGCGGTCGTGAGGAAACTACTAGAACGGAACGATGTCAATACCGATACAGCTGACACCATATTCCGCCAGACACCGCTCTGGTGGGCTGCGCGGAATGGGCACGATGGAGTCGTGAGGATACTACTCGAGCGGAACGACATCGACCCCGACACGCCTGACGAATACGGCCGAACACCACTCTCGTTTAGTACGCAGAATGGGCATGAAAGGGTCGTGGGGGTACTCCTGGAGCGGCACGATGCCAATCCCAACACAGTGGACATCCTATTCAACCAAACACCGCTCTCACGAGCTGCACAGAATGGGCATGAAGGGGTCGTGAGGATACTTCTAAGACGAAACGATGTCAATCTCGACACAGCTGATGAAGATGGCCGAACACCGCTCTCGCTTGCTATGCACAACGGGAACGAGAGAATTGTAAAACTGCTAAGGGAGCGGACAGATCTTACCCTTAGATATGTAACAAGCCTACGACGAACAGCGCTCCTCCCTCCCGAGCCGTCTGGGCCTTCTGAACCGCCTTTCAAAAGGGCCCGCAAGTCTTGATATCCACGGATATGCCCCGACCTTTCTCCCCCCAGGCACTACTCACACCCTCACGGCGATAAAACAAACTCGACGAAACAAAGTCCCAAGCCCGCCACAGACAGTTCCTTACATATGGATCGACAAGTTACCGCAGATGTCAACCTTTTGGATCGTCCACCTAGAATTTCTCATTATCTCTCGTAGCTCCCTCTAATTATCCCACCCCTTTTACATTTCTTGTTGTCGTATCTCTCGGAAGTTCATTTAACAACTTTGTATATATATCCATAGTCCATCGGTGCTTTTCCATACTCCCCCTCTCTGTATATATATATGCGGCCTTTTCATTTGTCTTTGGTTCCTCGCACCCCTTAGATTAAATTCTTCCATCTCTGCTAATAATTAATTTTGTATATACTTTGCATTATTACACAAACCCAGACAGCAACCGCGTTTCATCATAACGTGAATGGTAGCTTTATATAATTAGATATAGACACAGATACTGTATACATGAGAGCGAGTGTGCTCCAGCGATTAACGAGAAAGAGTTTATAGCACGTGATCCGCAGAATCTAGCTCTTTTCTCCAACTCCCTAATTTTCCTTCTTTTTTCTACCACCTACCAGTATTCTTATCATGAGACAGACCTTTCTTATTAATAACAACTAAAAGCATCAAAGATCTATGCTCCTTCTCCGCTGTCTTTTCTTTTCTTTTTCTTTTTTTTTTTTCAACACCACAATTAACACATTGTGCGTTCACCGCTAAATCTACTCCCCACCCCACCCCACACCCCAC
>QOVD01001981.1:0-42740 GCA_003521225.1 Tuber microsphaerosporum
TCATAATACTTGTATTAGTCATTTCATTTTCATTTTTCTATTATGCTTTGATACCCTATGTATTTTACACAAAAAAACGGCATAAAAAAAAAAGACACTAAATTTAAAAAAATGCCATTTTAATATGCATGCCAAACAGGCCTCCCTTTTTTAAAAAATTTATGACAGAAAAATGCCATAAAAGTCAGAAAAATGACATTTTTCTTGCGTGCCAAACAGGGCCTTAGTCAAAATAAAAAATTAAAAAAACAATGTAACACTCGACCCCTTTCACCCCCCCAAGGACCCAGACAATAAAACTGCCCAATACAAATTCCCATACCATACCATACTATACTATACCAAAACATCCCCTCCCTTCTTAAACACATGCCAAAAAAACCCACCACCGACAAACCTCAAATTGAATCAAAACAAAAAATAAAAAATAAAAGCAATCACTACCCATCACTCGAAGTCAATGAACCACCCCCCATCAGATACCTCGTTTCCTCAATTTATACCCCCGGAAATTCTGCAGATACTCCCCACTCCATCCCTAACTATTAGAGCCTAGTCAGGAACGGCGGACGGTTATCCTAGCTCCTATCTCTAGTGTTTACTCAACCGTTGTTCTGCGCCGGGGAGCTGGTATTTATATACCATAGCCAGACGATGACTACGGGAAGTCGGGTACTCGACTTCACAGCTATAACACCTATAAAAGGCACCTATCTACTAAACGCTACCATATCAAGCTCAGATAGAATAAACACACAAATCTAGCAAAAATAAATATTCTCGCAAAAAGGGGGGGAGGGGAAACAGGAAACTAAAAGTGGTTCTAGTCTAGGTATGATACGAGCCATGGCACTGCAAAAATAAGACCACCCTAGAAAAAAGATGATTTCTCAAAGGTGTTAATAGCAGCCGCGATAACACGTCTCCGAGAGAAGGTGGGGGAACAAGAGGGGGGGGTGAAGGTCGAATGTCTATCTTATTTCTCGGGTGTGCGTGGACTATTAGGAAAGAAAATTTCGAGTAAATCATCGGAAGGAAATATTGGGGGTAGGATGATAGGCTACTCTTAAAGAACGATCCCGCTTTTGTTTGCCGCGCTATTCTCTACTTCCCGCTAGAGATGCTCCTACCAGTTACAATTATATCAGACTAGTTATAGAATATTATAGTATATCACAGACTCACAGCACATCACCCACACCATACAGCACTATACTAAAGTCGAGCACAACTTCTAGAAGCGGGTCTAATTCCATCTATCACGCCTATCAATCCATTTATCCTGAATTTATTCAGCCTTGTTTATTTATATACCGTGCCCATCCTTCCCTCCTTCCGCAGGCGTACAGACATTATAATAACAGTGGAAGAGAGGAAAGCACTGCCACATGAGACAGGTAAAAAGTAAACCGACAAAACGTAAATACAAATGTCCAAACACCCCCGATGATAATATCCCCGTTTTGGAAGCACAAATGCATACGATACCCAAACTATAATGTTAAAAGCATAGGGAAACCACGAGGACTTTTTTTTTCTTTTTTCCAAAACGAAAACCCCACCGCAATCGCCGCGGCGACGAGCACGAGAAGGTTTGTCATCTACTTCTCATTCCCATAACCACCGCTATCATCATCATCCGGCTCACTACTATCCGTTTCATCATCCCTCTCTCCACTCACACTCCCGGGGCTATGCCCACCGCCCACGGCCCCATCCCTACCCGCAACAGCACGGGCCTTGCGTCTAGGCGCTTCATACGCAAGAGCCGTCTTGACTCTCTTCCGCTTCCCTAGGTTTCCGTTCTGTGCGGCAATAAACTCTTCCTCTTTTGTTGTCTTTGGCTGGGCTTCGGTCAATGAGACGGAGGTTGGCGTTTTGTAAGTCTTTCCACGAACCCGGGGTCTTCCATGGTCCGTTTCAACAGAAGACCTATTATCGTTGTAAGTTGGGTTTGTAGAGGTCGATGGTAGCTGGGGTTGCCCTAGCCGGGTCGGAAATACACTGAACATAGAGGGAGTACTAGTAGAGTTGAAACGCATTACAGCGGGTGTAGAATGCTTCGCACTGCTAGGAGCCTTAGGCAGGGCTTGAAAAGCGTTCGAATGATAATTGTGCCCGCGATCGGAAGCTGCGCTCATAGCAGCGTCCTCTGCTTCGGAATATTCGACCGCGCTATGAGTCGGGGTCTCCGGGTTGGCTGACAAAGGTTCACCATGACCAATAGGGTTAGCTGCGTTTGAAGTCTCAACTTTCAACCCCGATCCACGTCCAGGCCTACCCGGCCCACGCGTTCCCCTCGCCCTTCCACGTGCTCTACCTCTTCCACGAGGTCTTGGCCTCCCCCTCCCAACGCCTTCATAATCCCCAGGAATGCTCTCGGCTGAATCGTAAACCGGAGACTCCGATCGCTGCCCACTGACCCCCCCATTCATAAGCGACATGAATGAGTCGCTTTGCCTAGTATGCTTATCGGGATAAAATCTGGTTGGCGAGACCGGTTCGGATTGCGTCGTAGCAGGCATCAACGATGATGGGCCTGGGCGACTGTAGAAATCTCTCTGTGTGGATGCTAGGTTCGATTCCTGCGAGACAATATTAAGGTACTCAGCAAGCCGCGCACCGCGAAACCTTATCTTTAGACAATTCGGCGGCGACCTCACCAAGGTGCCACTAATACTACTAGGTGGTGTTCTGTTAGGGTCTACCTTTGGCTTTTCGCCCACTCTCGGGCGCGCAACATTATCTGCAGAATGCGTCCGTGATAACGCCTGCGCCGAAGCTTGATCTCTAGCAGCGGCAGAGAGAAATAAAGCCGACGAAGCGTTCTTCGGTGGTCTCCCGGGCCTCTTCTTTTGGGGGGGAGTGGCAGAGACGGGCGGCGGAGCAGAGCCAGCTCTGAGTTGTTCTAGCGACTCCCCGCTCTTTTCTTTGTCAGCAGCGGGCTTCCGGCGCCTAGTCGCCTTCGGCTGAATAGTCTGGACTCGCTGATCAATGTGCTCGTATCCGGGGTATAGCATCATTTCAACGGCCTTTTGGCGACTGCGCAGTTCCCGCCCCCTAATAGAATACTTGCCAGCCTGCTGTTCATCTGCATTCTGTTTCCCACGCTTGTCAATAGCGGGATCGTAAGAAAACCCATAAAGTTCAGCTTCTTTCTTGTCCTCCCAGACAACCGGATCATCTGGTTCCAACGGATTGCGGGCAACCCTAGGCTTTCTCTTCTGACGCCCTCTGACGGGTCTGCTAATAGCTGCTCTTTCCCCATCTGGGGTACTTGCCTCCTTACGCTTGATAATCTCATCAATCATCAAATATTCCACCTGCATGTCAGCCAGAGCTTCAACAATTTTCTCTTCCACAAGAAACCTCTCCGCCGGAGTTTTCGAATTTTCCAGATACTCTTGAAATGCGGAGACCGGTGTGATCGGAATAAACAGTATATCTTCAATAGACTTTCCCTCCGGGAGTCGGCCAGCTGTGATAGCAGACCTCCGAATCTCAATTTCTCTGTCGACATCGTCCGGCTTGAGACTTAGGTAACCAGGTAACGATTCAGCCACTTTGCGCAATACCTCACCCGCCCCAGATGCCGCGGGTACTCTCTTCTGGATTACCCCGTCAACCTCCTCCACCAACTCCCCATCTCCATCAGCTGCGTAATCCTCTTCCCCCTCCAATTCCCCGTCAAGTCCCTCTCCATCATCGCCCTCCTCACCTTCATCTCCTTCTTCCTCATCATAATCTCCATACTCATCCTCATCCTCCATCTCCTCTTCAGACACCAATGATTCATCTTGAACATTTTTAGCGCAAAGTTCGCGGTGCTTATCCGTGAATTCTTCGAGATTCATTCTGCGATCGCTGGCGCTCTTTCTCTCAAGACAAGACAAGATTTGTTCTACAGTTATTAGACATGTCGAACAAGGCAATATTTTAGACGACGCCCGATGCCCGGGCGAGCTCCTATGAAACATCCCAGGTTAGCAGCCCTTCTCGATTCCAAAAATAATAAAGAAAGTCATACCCCCCGCCCCTTGAAGAAATTTCGGAATGGCTTCTCTTCCTTCCAATAGTAGATACTAGGTTATTCGGATTGAGCATTTGCAACAGCACACTAGCGGCAGCATTAACCTCATCGGTAGTAACAGAATCCTAAACAACATTAGTAAAAAAACACTGCATACTAAAAGGGAAAACCAACCGGATCTCGGTCTTCCAATTGAACCCTGATCTCGATCCGTTCGCGTGGGCTGGTGATTTTTGTAGGACTACCAATACCACCGACTAAAATTTCTGTATCCCGGCGCTCTAGCTTTGGAGACGGTGGGCCGTCCCGGACGACTAACCTTGTATTACTCTCACGTGACTTGGTGTTATTCTCCTACGCACATTTAGTACCAATCTAGGTCCGCAAAGTAAGTAGCAACGTGACATCACCGGCCATTTACCTTAATCGTATTATCTCCCGTACTCGCATTGCTCCTCTCGCTTACACCCGCACAACTGGGCCCTAACGATAGTCTGCGCCCGAAAGAAATATTCAAGATGTCCTTCTCGGAACTCCCGCTAGTTTTCGAACACTCAAGCCCTCGCACTGGAGAAGTCTGGCTTCTGGGGGAGGACTCACTGCCCATGCATCGTGCATGGCGCGAGCCCGCAATTCCATTGACCGTAGTAGCGGGTGTTGACACTCCGGCGATAATGGGCGATACTTGGCCCGAAAGAGTACTCTCAGTTGCACCGTCGCCATTCTTTTGTTGCTCAGCAAGCAATTGATTCGATGGAGATTCGGCAATTGGAAGGTCGTTGGTTGCAACATTTAGTAGTGAAGCATCTGACCGAGCAGGCACATCAGGCATATCTTCGTCTTGGGTTTCCGGAGCTATAATAACACTCCGCCCGGCCTCCGCACTGGAGTCCCTGCTAACTCGCTCACGACTTTCATTCTCACTAAACTCTCTCATACCGGTAGCAGTTTCAAGTAACAATGCTACTACAGCGTTAACCGAAGACGCATCCACAGGTATATCTAGCCTCCCACTAGCTTCCTGCGTATTTGTTCTACCATCGAAAAATGGTCCGAAGTCCTCTTCGAAGGCTCGATTGACCGTCGGAGGAGCAACGGAAGGGGGAGGGGAGGCAGGGGTAGGAATACCTTCGGTCGCTACGGGTACCGGAGGATAAGGATTGGGAAAAGCTCCCGACCCCGAACCCGCAGTACTCACCGGGGAACTAACAACATCACATTTTCTTTTCTCTTCCCGCTCCTTCTGTTTTTGACGGAGCTGTCTTTGCTTGTTCGGGCTGATATGAGGATTGCGTGTTTTCTTACGTCGCCTCTTAGCCGAAGCAGCATCGCAGTTTCTACTAGCGGAGGGTGAAGACATTCTATCCCTGCCATTGAGCGACGAGGTGTAAGAACCCTGGCCATCTGGTGAAGAATTGGTGGATAAAGGGCCGGGTAGGACAGTCCCTTCATCTTCCTCTCTATGTCCATAATCATTATCATCATCTTGGTGATCTTCATCAAGATGCTCTTCATCCTTTTTATCAGCCTCATCGACCAGAGACTCATCGTCATCGTCACTGGCAAACAATTAGAAACTCAGAACACAATATGTAATTTTTGTTGCAAGAATAATAAAGATATACATACCGAGCATCAAGAATAGGTGGCGGCGTCGCTATACGTTTAGTAGAACTTTCGGAGCTCCTCCAGTGGTCCCGGGGAGCCTCATCTTCGTGGTCTTTATCCTTACCATCACTCTCATCTTTCGCCTGTCTCCCCCGCGTCACCATCGGGCTGACCCCAGTAGTAGGACTTAGAGCCAAGCCCTCGCCTCTTTTCGGGGCAGATCTGGAAGATCTTCGTTGGCCTGTAGACCCCTGCTCAAGAGTCATGGGCAGTGGTTGTTGAGTCTCCAATAATGAAGATAATGCCAGACCCTTCCGGGAGCGAGTGGCTCTTGCAATAGCCGCAGGCGGAGGGGAATTAGAAGCTTCGGCCATTGATTTTGTCCTGCGACGTGCCATAACTATGCCGGTTGCAGAGACAAAAATAAATAGAACAGCTCTTGGGTAAGGAAATACGAATTAGGGTTGAGAAGTGGGCAGAAAACGGAGGTGAAGGATGAAGTTTATGGGGATATTAAGAATGATGAGTTGAGGTTCCACAGCTTGTAAGGATGAGTAGGGAGTTGGAAAGTGAGACAAGCAAGGAAGTGTAACTTTGCAAGTAACGGGGGTGACGGGAGTCCAAAAAAAGGTAGCGATGGTGAAAGGAGAGCAAATAGTGTGTGGTAAGTGGGAAGCGAAAAAGGACAGCTGGGGATGAATAGTCTAACAGTTTGGAGGATGAAGAAATAGAAGAGAAACAGCAGTAAAAGGAAGAGAGTATGCAAATCAGTGCTCGGTGTTTGCTCAAGTGCAGCAGCGGAAAGCGACGTAAGTCGACACCGAACAGTAAAAAGACCCGAGAGGGTTAAGCGGAGAGGGAGCACCACTGAAAAAAAAAGAGGAATGGAAATCTCTGCTTAAAAATCTGTTCTCAAGTGGTAGAAGCCTTCACAAAAAACAGAATAGGTAGGAAGTCACTCCAAGACAAGAGAGCGTGAATAGTGTAGAGAACGGAGGAAGGGGAAAAAAAGAAAAGATTTAAGAGGCAGCGAGTTAGAGTTGTCGACCGTTGTTCCAGGAGCAAAAGTCAATATCTCAAAGGGTCAGGCTACACCAAACAATCAGCACATTAGTCAACGCGGGAGTAAATGTCAAAATAGAGCTCGCTGATGAAGAAAAATGAGAACGGTTATATCAGTTTCTCCAAACGCTTTTACTGCCCCTTACCGAAAGGAAGAAATAAAAGAGCTCCAATCCCGAGAAATTCACAGAAGAGAAGAGAGACAGTTACTGTACCTTAAACCGAACGAAATTCCCGTAAGGCCACCGAGAACCAGCGACTTCTAATGGTTAGCGCAAACTGCACGCGTACAATATTCCAGGGAAACCAGAATAAACAGTCAAGCTACTCAAGAAAAGGAGTATAAAATAGAAATAAATAAAAACACAATATCACATGGAGCCGGAATTCACAGTTATCACTAAGAAGCACTCATCGACCCATCCTAAAGCATAACGCGGCGATGACAGACAAGAAACAAGAACAAAAAACGGGGGGCGATCAGGAGAATGGCGGAAGAAATAATGTACTCACTCAAAAAAAAAAGACCGTAAAGAACTTTGATCTCACAAAAGTCCCGAAGTGATCATAAAAAAACAATTATAAGGATAATAAGCGGCTCATGATATTATCAGTCCGTCGCTGAAGGGGATCAGTGAGTTGCGAAGGGAAAAGAGACACTTCAGTATGATATTCCAGGGCCGGATCAGTGCTCCCAAGAATGCCAAGACCTTGATCTTCTGCACAAGAATCGAATTCCGAACCACGGTTCGGCGCTTTTTGGGGGTTAGTCTGAGGAAGAGTGCTGTGGTGAACCGAGTCAGGTACGTTTAGAAGAAGGAGAAACCCTTCACCGAAATGATCTTGCTTCGACAGACGAAGGGTAAGAAGAGGCAAGAGATTGAGACGTACCGTAGTGCCGTAAGTGCCAGCCAGGCAGATGTGACAGTCAGTAAAAGTTAGTCTTACTCACGGGTTGTCCGATTCGTCTCGTATCCCTCACGGCTGAACCAGGAATTGTCACATTAACTTAGAACTTTAAACTAAAACGGCCAGTTGGAGGCTTCCTCATGATTTAACACCGCCGGGTAACTCGTACTACCTACAACATCGTTGCCCTCACCTCACCTCCAAGGCTACTGTATCTTTGCGCGACACCTTGCTAGACTCGAGCAAAAATTAAGAATTAAAAAACTCACACCAACCAAACATCGGAAATGGTACAAGGCAACAAGAAACTCTCCAAACCCTTAGCCAAGCAGAGCAGCAGGCGGTATGATCCTCCCCCCCTTCACGCACAAGTCAGACCCCGCTAACAAACCTCTTAAACAAGAACAAATTCCGGTATTACGAAAAAGGGCCACAAAACCATCGCCCCGAAGAAAGCCGTATTGGTTAGAGCCAATAACTTGAAGAAGGTACTCTACCTACGAAGAGACGAAGGGTGGGCCATAGTATCTAACCGATTGACTACGAATAGAAAGTAACAGCACAATTAACGGCGGGCACCGAGCGCAGTCTTGCCGAACGGGCGGGGCATCTGGAGGTTTTGAAGGGTGGCAAGAAGGATAAGAAGGAGAAGGAGAAGGAGAAGGAGAAAACAAGGGTATAATGTGCCATCCCTGACGGAGGGAGAGAGTGGCATAGATGGAAGCCATTGAATTGTACGATATGGTCGCCGGAGTTTTGATGAAAAAGTTTTTCGTTTTTCTTCTCTTTTTCTCTCTTTTCCCCCCCCCATTGCTTTGATGCGTAATACATATTTTTAGAGAGATAGGTATGATATACCGTAGTCTTTGTAGAGGCGGATACCCAAATAGTCGAATCCGGATTTGTGTTTTTCTCGGTGCCTTACCACTGAAAGAAGCGCGGTTCTCATCTAGCGACACAAGTGGGTGGGAAAGGAGGAAAAAGGAAAAAAAAAGAAAGAAAAAACGGGCCTACGATAAGCTTTCTTGCGCACAGGAGCACCGCCCTGCGCCACCCTGCATCTTCGGCAGCTCCCGCGACCACATGCCCGCATCCACCATAACAGAATTTCACAACCCATTGTGGCAATGAGGCTCCCGCCATACCGCAGTGAACCCATCCAACTTTGATAGTAGGCCAAGAGTATCCAAATTCTCACAGAACTCTCGCACCGGTGCAATTCTCTGAAAAAAGAAAACCCATCACCCGCGTGTGAATCCTATTCATGCAGTGCACTCACTTGCTCGCTCGCTCACCAAGCACAACACAACACAGCTCGAACAACTCGAACCCTCCAAACTACACCTCGTCATACTACGCTACCGACTTCACGGAATCCCTGCAGCCCTAGATTAAGAACTGCCCGAAATAATGCACCCTGCGGTCGCCGCGTAAAATAAAGCACCTCCCTCACAATGACAGCCATAAACGTGCCGGTATCAAAGGCAAATGATGTCGTCACATATATACCCTGCGCAAGTACGGCATTCCAGGGCGCCGGACCCTTTGCAGATGGCTACATAATCCATCATCCGGGTCCCTGGCCTCGCTAGTGGAGTTCTGGGGGAAGGTGCACCGCGACGGAATGCATGAAGCCCTCACTACACCAAAAATACACAGGTACTGTACTCTACATCAACGCGCCAAAATAGAAGGCCCGCATTCGTGATCTTGCGCAGTAAGCCAGGGTAGAACTTCCGATCCACCCGGGGATTCTATCCCCTAATTCAACCCCTCCCATCTCAAGTCTTGTACGTCCGGGTGAGGTTGGTAATTCAGAGAACTATCGAGGGATACCCTAGTGTCGTCCGGCATCGCCTCGAAACCAGTCGCCGCACCCACGCAGCACACAAACATCCGCCAAATAAACGCGATTACCACCAAAACGATTCTGGGATGGAGGAAAAACTTCTACGCATCAACACCACACTTCGGCGTCTACCATGCGTTTGTGTATTTGTATGATAATAGCTTAGTTTCGGAATTCCAAAATAGCGCCAAGCTCCTGAATTCGTAGTGCGTGATCTTATCTGTTCCGCTTATGATGATGAATACCGGTAGATAGGTGGGGCGAGTCGGGCTAGAATTTTTTACACCCTTTCCAGTCGGGTTTCAACAAGTTTTCACTCTGGTATGGTGGTGGTGGTGGTGGTGATGGCGGTGGGGCGATGGTAGTCGTCGGGATGTGTCTCGTTATCGTAATGAAGTCGGGCACGTAAGCACTCAAACAACCATGAGAAGAGTGAAAAAACCGACCGGCGGGAAAAAACAGCATACCGCACTTACTTCCAGGCCATCCGGGACAACCTCTAGGTTTAGTGTCATTTCATAAGCAATCCGAGTACAATACTGGTTGTGGTATCGTACGAGCTTAAAGTGAGCCCCCACCATGAAATAAGAAGTAAAAGGCGAGCACTGGACGCTGGTGCTTTAACCCTCTGCTTGCTTGCCCTGCCCTGTGTATACTTGATCGCCTGTTCGGAGGAGGGTGGATGAATCAATGACTGCGGAGATGGGTTTGGCTGCGCGCGCTTCGGGAGAGGGGTTTTGGTGCTACGGTGCAAAGTGCCTAAAAGTGGGTCCTCCGGTGGAATGGGCATTCCGTAGCAACTAATCCGAGTTGAGCCAAAAATTGCCAAGACACCAGAGGTAAAGTGAAATGATACACCTCCCGGCACAAGCAGCATAGTCTTTGAAGTAGAAATCATTAGAACAGTCTACTTTATGTGCTTTAAAATTGTCTTTAAGCAAGAAAAATAAAATCTTGGGCTCATAGCTTCATTTTTGCACATCATCACCATGTCCTAGTCATCCACACTCTACAGTATTTATCAGCACAGTACTAGGTAGATTGTGTCACTTGTTCCACTCTCACCAAAATTTTCACTTTTTGTTCTCTATCTCCTCCTGCTGAAGGCACTTGGTTTACAAAAAAAAGCACTTGTTCCTCCTTTTTAAAAGCGGCTCTATCTCAGTCCTTTTTTTTCTTCTAAATTCGCTGTTGTTGTCAACTAGATAGAGATCGCGCTCTGCCTATTTTGAGGACCCGGTTTGGGTCAATTTGCACTATAGAACAGAGAATCAAAGATCCACCAAGATACTCCCCTTCCAAGATCATGAATGATGGATGATAGGCAATGCCCATTCGTTGATTTGATTGACAATAACGGTTTGTGTGTGAACATCGATATCTTGGTTTTTGTAGTAGTTTATATATTATATAGCTGGGAGCGGGCACTAGAGATTTTGAGATGGACAAAAAGGGGGGGATTGTACCAGTGTGTATGCCGATCGCGACACCACAGCGCCCACCAGCACAAACGGAAAAAGTCGATGGAAGTCCCCCCTCCCCCGAGACTTCACGAGTACGACACCTTCGCCCACTCAAGGGATTCCTGTTAAATGGCAAAGAACCCTCCCCTTCCTTCTATCTCTCGCTACCCACGGCACAAGGCTGGTTAACACTGATACTTAGCTATAATATTTAAAGTCTCCGGACGGTTTTGTGCCAAGATGGGTACTGATAAACGCGAGGCGTCCGGAGACTTTTTATGCGGCCAATTACACAGCCTACCCCTACGCTGAACTCCCCCCACGCAACCATAAAGCATATCACCAAAAATCACTGAAGGTAAAAAAACAAAGAGAGCAACGGGAAACTTGGTGCGGCGCCTGCCAAAACAAGAGTGGAGGAACGAAATGTCTCTTTCCGATCTGTGGGTTCGGTTAATGAAATCTAAATTTACAAATACAACTTTATACAAGCTAGCTGTCGTCATAATCCAGTCATTCGGCCTAGGACCCCCGGCTTGCGCACAATCATTAGAAAGGTCAACTACAAACACTTCCATAATAAGGCGAGATATATTCAACATTGCCAACCCAATACCTGTGTCAATCATGTGTATACGGTAATTAACTTGGTGTGCAGCAGTCGGGAGAAAATTGAATGACAAAGACTCATTTTTCAACCGGAGGTGTTTACTTGAAGGCCAGAGACGTTACTAAAACTTACCCGGGAGGAAGAGGAGGGAGGTCCCAACTTCCCGGTCGACGGACATTTTATCAAGCGGGCATTTTACCACCCCGCACTACCGTACTTGCTGTTTTCAAAAGTCTCCGAAAGTCTTGGCACAGTTCTGGCCTGGGAAACGCAAAACGGCAAGTAGACTATCGTAGTTCTTTGTCTCTTCTACGCTTCCTTGATCGCCCCCATCCATAAACATAAACTCACCCACAATGATCACAGTAAATACTATACAATACCCCCCATTCCTCAGAGACTTCATCTGACGGCACCTGACCATGAACCTCAAGTAATTCAAAACATCAAGATAGATAAGAAGCTGAAAGAGAAAAGAAAAAACAGTGCAAGTACAGTACATGCGCTAAGCACCTAAACCTAAGAGAAGTACTCCAAGTCACCGAAATTCTCCTTCCGGCATAGGTGTAAGAGAATCACCGCAAGCCAAACTCTCAATTGGGACGACAAAACCAAGAAGGTATATAAAAATACACTGCGCTATTTGGAGGGGGTTACAACTTGCTGTATGATTTTCCGGTATTAGCACAGCACAGCTACACTTCGCTACCCCATATCTCGGTATTCCGGATATAATACCTCGCTGTCTGTCCCGTATATGAACCTCCGAATCTCTTTACCATATACCAAAACCTATTCTATTGTTCTGGATCACCCGCTGTGCAGGATAGGTTCCTGGATTTTGGCCGTCCGGGGAAGCGGGGCGCGTGTGCTATTGTACTCACGAAATGGAAGACATAGATACGATATCTCGCTCTCTCCACCTAAGCTGGAAAAAAAAAAAAAGTAATGGTCCACCTATAATACGGTCCCTGGTCCACATCGGGAAAAAGGGTGTTTCTATTGCTCCGTCTTCGGTCCAGAATGAACGCTGCATAAACCCCCCTTGACAACCCATACCGGTATCGGTATCACAAGAATGAAGTGGAGAGTACTGTACTTGCCCACTCTAAAAGTATCAGGATGCCTTGGTATCAGGGGGTCTGCGTTTACGCTCGAATATGCGAATACTAACGCCAAACATCCGGATACTTTTGGAATGGGCAAGTATTGTAGCGGGTGAGGGACTGCCAATGCTTCCGGTATAGTACTGCGCGTGCGTTACGTCACGTGCTGCCGTGATCACTCACTCACCGCTTCGCCGTGCTCTAACGATCAATCAAATTGGACGCTGTATTTTTTTTTCGTTTGGTATTTTATTTTTACTTTACCCTACCTGCTTAAGCGGGAGAGAGTACAGTACTTGCCGTAGACTACACTACAAGTACACAGAACTGGTCCTTGATACAATACCACGTCGACCGCTTCCCGGTGTCAAAAACCCGCGCCTGCAGTAGGCGAGGGTTAGGGTTTTATGACTAATTTGGCATAGTACCCGGGCGCGAATCAAATAATTGGAGTTTGCGCGACAACGGCTGCTCATCCTCAACACATCGCTTGTCAACGACCCTACTACCGATATGATATAAGCAAGTGAATAATAGATACTACAAGTTCTTTGTAGAAAAATGATAGGGATATTTATTTAATAAGATCATGCTTGCTTAATAAACTAGAAGGAATGTAGGAAATTTGACCATGAAACAAAGTTTCCACCATGTGGTCGCACTCAATTTCTCAATCGCCGGAGAAGACCCTCAATATAAGAATTTGTAGTTTCAACAGGAATATTTTTCCACTCTTCTACCGTATCCAAGCCTTCTTACTCGTAGAGTGCAAATCTCTTGAAACCTTCACGTCAAAATGACCCAAACCTAGAATTGGATGGGTCTCCGTGGGCCGGAATTTTGTGTATGACACGAGGATTGAATCGCTATTGTACGTGGCCTCTAAGATCTAGCCCTAGGTAGCACGAGTTTTTTTTTTTATGATGAGAGAAGGGTTTTGAGGAGCTAACTTAATGTACTACCCCGAAGATTTTAGGAGAGTGTGAAATAGGTTCCCAGATATTCGCAACATAAGACACTAGGCAAAAGTGCTCGGTACGGTACCGCACTTGGTTAACTAATAGGGTGGGTTGTCATGGAGTGGACTCTCTTGTTCTTAAGTAAGCGATAGTAATTGGGAATAGGGTAGTACAGCTGCTATTCGTTTTGTTTCGATCCTGGCTCACCTTTTGAGTTAAGTGCTTTGAATTGTATTCCGCCCTGACCGTATTTATGTGGCAAGAGTCCCGGAGTTAGTATCGTGGTATAGGGGAGTGTCCACAAAAGGAACGGACGGCGGCAACTTAGTGGTGTGGGGAAAAATTACTACGAGAGGCTGGCCCCCACTTACGAATATGGATGGGGCTTCTTCGAGCTTTACCGTTGACTCCTAGGATACATATTTATGGATAACGGGTAATACTGGATACTGCTATTCAAGAAACACAAGTCGGTTATTAAGTTGGAGAATAGAGGGAATGAGGATTAAGAGACATGATATGGATAAAGTCTAACTAAATAGAACTCCAAGGAAAAGAAAGAAAAAGCGTGGTAAGAAGGTAGGATGTAAATGAGAAAAGCCAAGAGACAAATGAAAGATGCGATGGTAAAATATCGGCCCTGGCCAAGATTGACCTGTCGTTCTGAAAGCATCTTTACTATCTCTTCATGCCCGTTCCTCGCCGCCTACGAGAGGGGCGTTCGGCGAAAGTGAGTGTCTGCCTGGAGGGGATTGACCACCTCATGCTCCAAAAGTATCTCTACTACCCCCACATGCCCCTTTATCGCCGCCAACGTGAGTGGCGTTCGGCCATATTCAGTGTCTGCATGGTTGGGATTGACGTCGTCTCGTGCTAAAAGCACCTTTACTATCCCCTCATGCCCTTTCTCCGCCGCCAACAAGAGTGGCGTTAGGCCAAATTTAGTGTCTGTATGGTTGGGATTGATATCCTCGCGTTCTAAAAGCATCTTTACTATCCCCTCATGCCCCCTAACCGTCGCTAGCGAGAGTGGCGTTCGGCCATTTTCAGTGTCTGCATGGTTGGGATTGACCTCCTCGCGTTCTAAAAGCATCTTTACTATCCCTTCATGCCCGTTCAAAGACGCCCAGGAGAGTGGCGTTCGGGCAAAGCGGGTGCTTGCCGGGTTGGGATTGACCACCGCACGCTCCAAAAGCATCTTTACTACCCCTTCATGCCCCTTTATCGCCGCCAACGAGAGTGGCATGTGGCCACATTTAGTGTCTGCATGGTTGGGATTGACCTCCTCGCGTTCCAAAAGCATCTTTACTACCCCATCATGCCCGTTCTTCGCCGCCCACCAGAGTGGAGTTCGGCCACAGCTGGTGTCCGCCCGGTCGGGATTGATGCTCTCACATTCCAAAAGCATCTTTACTACCCCCTCATGCCTGCTCTTCGCCGCCCACCAGAGTGGCGTCCGGCCATAGTCAGTGTTTTCCTGGTCGGAATTGACGTCCTCTCGTTGCAAAAGCATCTTGACTACCTCCTCATGCCCGTTCTCGGCCGCCCACGAGAGTGGCGTTTGGCCATAGTCGGTATCTGCCCGGTCGGGATTGACCTCCTGTTCCAACAGCATCTTGACTACCCCCTCATGTCCATTCCCCGCCGCCCACGAGAGTGGCGTTCGGCCCTGTAAGGTGTCTGACAGCTCGGGATTGACATGCCCACATTCCAGAAGCATTTTTACTACCCCCGAATGCCCCGTTCGGCCGCCCATGAGAGTGGCGTCCGGCCATAGTCGGTGTCTGCCGGGCCGGGATTGACGTTCGCTCGTTCCAAAGGCACCTCAAATACCCCCTCATGCCCGTTCTCAGTCGCCCACAAGAGTAGCTTTCGGCTATCACCAGTATCTAACAGGTCGCGATTGAGATTCACTAGTTCTGAAAGCATCTTTACTACCCCCCGACGCCCCCACAAGGCTACCCACGGGAATGGTATTGGGCCATATTTAGTATTTGGCTGGTTGGGATTGACGTCCTCTCGTTCTAAAAGCATCTTTACTACCCCCTCATCCCCTTTCTCCGCCGCCCACGACAGTGGCGTTCTGCCATATTCAGTGTCTGCATGGTTGGGATTGACCGCCCCGCGCTCCAAAAGTATCTTTACTACCCCCTTATGCCCCTTCATTGCCGCCAACGAGAGTGGCGTTCGGCCATATTTGGTGTCTGCCTGGTCGGGATTGACGTTCTCTTGTTTTAAAAGCATCTCTGCCATCCACTCATGCCCGAACTGGGCCGCCCACGCAAGTGCCGTTCGACCATCAGTGTCTGCCTGGCAGGGATTCACGTCCTCTCGTTCCAAAAGCATCTTTACTACCCCCGCACGCCCCCGCTTGCTGGCTGCTCACGAGAGTGGCGTTCGGCCATATCTAGTGTCTGCCCGGTCGAGATTGACGTCCTCTCGTTCCAAAAGCATCTTTACTATCCCCACCTGCCCATGCTCTACCGCCCACGAGATTGGCGTTCGGCCATCTTTAATGTCTACTTGGTCGGGATTGACCTCCTCTTGTTCCAACAGCATCTTTACTACCCCCTCGCGCCCATTTCCTGCCGCGTGCGAGAGTGGCGTTCGGCCATAGGCATCTGGCCGGTTGGGATTGACGCCCTTTCGTTCCAGAAGTGCCCTTACTACCCGCTCATACCCGTATATCGCTGCCCACGTGAGTGGCGTTCGGCGAAAGTCGGTGTCTGCACGGTCGGGATTGACGTCCTCTCGTTCCAAAAGCACCATTACTACCTCTTCATGTCCTCTCTCAGCTGCCCACAAGAGCGGCGTTCGGCCGTTTTCGGTGCCTACTTGGCCGGGATCCACGTCCTCTTGCTCCAAAAGCACCTTTACTATACCCTTATGCCCGTTTATCACCGCCCATATGAGTGCTGTACTCCCCATGCAATCGGTTGCATTAACATCCCATTCCTTCACATCCAATACAGCACCAACCATCTCCACTATCCCGAGAAATGATACTCCATGGAGTCCTGTAAACCCCGTAGGCCCTCCTGCCTTCCTAAAACAGGGGCTCCAGCGTGATCTATAATGGCGCAACAACAGCAGGTGAGCAGATATATGCTCATCAAATCTGTTCAGAAGCCTCAGTGCAAGTATTTTAGCATTTTCTGTCATCCCCATTTTCGCGTGCTCCCCCTAGTAAATAGAAGCATATTCTAGAAGGGGCGTTGTCGGGGGGCCAATTTTAGAGTTGGCGAAAGATCCCTGATACATCCGAAATTGAGGCATGTCAAGCAAACCTCGGCGATTGTTGAGTGGGGACTATGGAATAGCGTCGGGTTACTTAAGAGATGCTCATGTAGCGTGAAGTGAACCAATCGGACTGTGGATGAAGACGCCTCAACCGTGACAAGACCTAGGCAGGATGATAGGAGTGTCCGTAACATAGGGATGTTTTTCGGATCCAGATCGGGAGATCCCATCTCCACTGCCATGGCATGACAGAGCTCCTCGGCCCGTAGCTGCCGTTCCGAATACACCACCCACTTTAGCACTTTGAATCCGGGTACTGATTTATTGCCTTTCTGTCCCTTCAGTCGGGTTAGGGTTGTCGTGTAGGCGTCGCTGAGTCCATTGCCTCGCGCCAGCTCTTCAAGTTTCCTTCTTCTCAGACCAATTGTCACTTCTCCTAGAATAGCATCAATGTTGAGCGAAACGAGGAGGAATCTACACATAATTTTTCGTAAGTATACATCGATAGGATCGAAAGGTCAAATTATCTTACGCACATATCGGACATCTTGTCTAGAATAACTTCCACAATATCCACCCGTAAATCATTGTCCATCGCCTCTGGCTCGTCATCTCTGTCCAACTTCATCTCCAGGTAATTCCTGACATCATCCGTGTTAGGACTGATGGGCATCGCGACCGCCTTGGTGAAATATCTCTGGATAGCTCCCTCGACATGGGGCCTCCCGGTGAGGAATATTCTCGTCGTTGGCGACTCCCGAACAATATCTCTCAGCGACTCAAGAAACTCTGGCAGATTCTTCGGCAGGCATTCGTCGAGCGCATCAATGCAGATGAAAACTTGGGGCAGCGAAGCAATAGCCGTCCTCAACATTGGCACCAAATCCGCAAGTAGGAGCCCTCTCCCACCAATTACCTTTTCACCTTCTTGAAACCCTTCACGTATGTAAATCGGGAGGTCACCTCCGCCTACTAGCTGTTTTAGAATAGCTCCCATCATGCCAGTAACTGTCTGCTCTTGCTGAGCAAGGAAGTCGCAGTACAAGCATGCGACGGTGATATCTTCCTTCCTTGCCTGATCGCATAGGCTGTCTATCACTAGGGAGCTAGTATTTCTCGCTTGTTAGCCGTATTCGTTTCCTTTAAAGAATCCCGCCACTTACCTCAGATAGGTCTTGCCTACTCCAGGACCTCCGGAGCAAAACAAGACGGCCTTGTCAGCTCCACCCTCACCCCCTCTCCACTCCCGAAACTCGCTAGTTTCCAAAAGCCATTCCCCAACACCCCCGAATCGGTCGATGCGAACACTTTGGTGCCTATTATTTGGCTCTAGTGGAGAGAGCCAATGCATAATCTGGGTATGCTCGTCTGATTTATAGACGGTGGTGTTGAAACTGTTTGTTATGTTGCCGCTGTTGACATTGCCGTTGCCGAATTTGAATGAGTGCGCATTTGTAGAGTGGGCCATGATGCTCTGTCTAAAATTTTGGTTGAAGGTAGAAATGGTAGGCAATTTATAGGGGCATTGGGCGAGTTTATAACCTTTCTATGAGTAGAGCTGAAGAAAGGGGGGACATCTGGCTTTTTTTATGACCATGTTTGAGTAGCATCCAGCCACATCCACCGGGGAGGATACACCACTAATGAGACATAGAAGAACCCCCAAGGATAGTTTCTCCTTTTTGTGAATACGATTATATACCTGATTACAAGCTGGCATGCTGGAGAGTATGGCGAGAAAGAACAGTGAAAGGTTAGTTGGTCGACTTATTAACTATGTTATCGCAGGCTCGGAACTCGAATATCTAGTACGGTATGTCATGCTCTTTTTCTTTTTGATAGCATGACCTACCGATGTATTGCATTAGCACTGTATGAACTTGAGTTTTGGAGGTGAGCCACCTCATATGCCTCATGCCTACTATATCGGACAGAACGACTGATACATCGTTCGCCCTCCAAAATTTGCCACCAACGCTAGTAATTTAATATCTTTATAATGGCTTCCGCGAGCGAGGTGACCCTCTAGAGCAAGCGATGAGTGAACTCAATGCTACCGGCACTTTACGGAGGTACCGGTACAGGCCCTAAGTTCTGTAGGTTCCACAAGCGAGGTCTACTTGTACTACCCTGGTCCCCTGTGGAGCCTACAAAACTTAGGCCCTGTACCCCCCTATTCACCTCAACTCAGTGTTGCAAAGAAGGGGGGGGTTGGATCGAAAAATGATCGAAGGACTTGAACGAGCTTTGTCGAACCGGGGGGTTATAAGATAATAGAACCCCTTCTAACAAAATGGTAAACAATGACATTTGAAGGTAGTTGGAAGCAAATAAATGAATAAAATAATAGGAAAAAAAGCGAAATTTAGAAGAAGCAAATAAGCCAGCACTGGCACTCCTCTTCCCCTGCTTCTTATGCTCTGACAGCTGGGTTCAAGGTAGAAATTCTCGCAAAAGTTCTTAATATTTTTGCTTACTAAGACATTAAAGAACCCTCCCCTTCAATCCCCATTTTCAGAAGCCCCGATTCAAACCCCCCNNNNCCCTTCTGACCCCCCGGGTTCGATTACCGAAGGGCTTCTTTGCGACATTGCCTCAACTTATCCTTTCCCCCCCATTCCGGACCCAAAGTCTCACCAAAACCCCATCATTCTCTCCCGCAGAAGGTCCTCATAATTTCCCGTGCGATGCGGCAGCTACGCCGGGAAGTGCAAAAGCAAGGGAGTACTTTTAGACAGGCGGAGTATCCCATCGTCCATCGGGTACTGCCCACAAGAGATCTCGTTAAGAATATGACAGGATCGGGGAAGGATTTTTCCCTAGTCCAAAATAGATCAATGACATTTAGAGAGTATTCTTCCTTGGCTGGGAATAGATTCCTTGGCATTTCAAACTGAGACATATTCCACCGATTTCTTGTGCGCAGCGACGGACTAAGGGATGCACTGCTAGATTTTGCAAAAAAAAAAAAGAAACAAAAAAGGGGTTTAGCTCAGGGACCTTCCCTTACCCCGCCAAAAGCATCTCATCTTCTCCCATGGAGGGAGGACACCAACCAGCCCCTGTCGTGTTCGCTGGGGCTTTGTGGCGTATTGTCGGCCTAATGGTATTTTTGTAGTGTGGGGGTGTTGGAAAGTTGTGGTGATGTGGAGGAAGTGTTGAATGGCCGGTGCAGTACCGTACATGTAAAAACCGAAATAATTGGGAATGGCGCTAGGAGGTCCTGAATCCCCCCCTTTGGATCACGGGGAGGAAACACGCGAGAAAATTGTCCATCAGTCCTCACTTGAGACAAGGAAAAGATTCAACAGACCTTACTAGGAGAGGCAACCCCAACGCTCTAGCGCGATTCCCAATTATTTCTGTTTTTACGTGGCCGTTCCTTTTTTATACATAAACATCTCGCCTACACTTTTTAGAATGTTGAGCATAGAGCGGGTTGCTATGATAGCTTTGCTAGATTTCAAGAATTCTAGCCATTTTGGATAAGGCGTGCAGCGGGTGCTAGTCGTTGCTTCGAAGGGGATGCTAAGTCTTTCTTTTCTTTTTACCAGATTTGGCGTAAGAACTAGTGTAGACCTGACCTTTTATTGGTTTTTGTTTGGTAGTGTGGGGGAGCGAATTGGGTTTATAGATTATTTCATTTGATATGTGCCGGAATTTGTACATTATAATATGTCTTCTTGCTCATAATATGTCTTCGTGCCGCAGTTAAACTTTTTTTTCATGGGATTTGATCAGGTGACAGTCGTTTGGAGTGTTCATAGGAGAAGGTTTTCGAAGGGCGGTTTTCCTCTACCAGTACCTACAGTATGATGTGAGAAGCACTCAAACACAAAAGGAATACTCCAAGTCGTGGAAATTCCTCTTCCAGGATAAGTGTAAGAAAATCGTTGAAAACCAAGCCCTCAATTGAGACGACAAACCAAATAGTGTAGGGTATTTTATGATAATAGCTTTCTTTTGAGAGGATGGTTACAACTTTCTAGCGCAGTTCCCTTGCATGATATTCTACAAGTAGCACAGCACCGTCAAGCCCCACTACCCCGTATCTCGGTTTTCCAGATATAACGCCTCGCTGTCTGTCCTGTACTCGTATATAAACCTCCGAATCACTTTACCATATACCAAAACCTATCCTATTGTTCCGAGTCATCCGCTCTGCAGGACGGGCCCTTGGATTTTGGCCGTCCGGAGAAGCGGGGTGCGTGTGCTGCAGCGTACGGTACTCACGAAACGGAGCACATAGATACGACACCTCACTCCCTCCTCCACCCAGGCTGAAAATGAAAAAGAAGCGGTCCACCAATAATACAGTGCCCCGCCCACGCAAGAAGAAACGTCAAGAAAAAGGATGAAGGGAGAGCTTGTTTCCGTTTCTATTCCTCCGAATACGCTAAAGAATGAGCTCAACATGGACCCATAGATACCCCCGATAACCATACCGGTGCCACAAGAATGGAAGAGGAGAGTACCGGATGGAGGACTATCAACACCACTACGCGTGCGTTACCTACTGCCGTGGCGGTTGTCACTCACTCACCGTCTTGTCGTGCTCCAGCAATCAAATTGGACGCAGTCTTTTTTTTCCTTCCCTTCGATACTTTACTTTACTCTATCCGCTTGTGCAGGGGCGGTGTGTGCTTGCTGTAGACTACTAGTGCGTTACACAGACCTAGCCCTTGCCCTCCTGTCGTTGACGCCACCTTGACAGCTCCCTGTGTCAAAAACGGGCAGCTGTAGTGGGAGAGGGTTAGGGTTTTGGATCGCCGATTTGGTACAATGCCGCATCAACAGGTGAAGCTCCCTTTCGCGCTAAGAGGTCAGAATAAGGTGTGAGTTCGGGATTTTTCACAAAGTAACCCTTCTCGGTAAATATTTGTGAAAATCATACCCTTAAAAGCTACTCTCTGCTCAAAGAAGTTCGCGTATTTCGCCACACTTTCTTTTGACCTCTTAGCGTAAAAACGAGCTTCACTGGTCAATGCGGTACTGGCGCGGCCCAATTGAAGTCGGGCACTTTGGGCATTGTCACCCTGCGGTAAGCGTCCTGCTTTGACTCTGCCGTGCGAGTACTCGGGCGCAAATTAAATACTATACTCGAAATTTGCGCGACAACAGCTGGCCAACGACCACCCCCCTACATTATCAACAAGTGAATGATAGATACTACAAGTTCTTTGTGGAAAAATGGCAGAAATATTTATTTAATAAGATCATGCTTGCTTAATAAACTAGAAAGGATGTAGGAAAAGTCAGCCATGAAAAAAAAGTCCCACCAAGTTAGCCTCACAATTTCTCAATCGCCGGGGAAGACCCTTAATATAGGAATTTGTAGTTTCAACCAGAATCTTCCACTCTTTTATCCAAGCCTTCTTACTCGTACGGTAGAAGTGCTCGGTACTGTACTTGGTTGACTGGCGGGGTTTTCATGAAGCGGACTCTCCTGTTGGGTAAGCAATGGCAATTTGGTGCGTCTGCTATTCATTTAGTTTTGATCCTGGTTCGGCTTTTTAAGTTAAGTGCTTTGCACTGTATTTCGTCCTGACAGTATGTGGCAGGAGTAGGTAGTTAGTACCGCGGTATAAGGGATAGTCTGTAAAAGGAACGGATGGTGATTTCTAGGTAGTGTTAAGAAGGATTACTGCATGGGATTGGCCCTCACTTGTGAATATGAAGAGGACTTCTTCGAACTTATCGTTAGCTCCTAAGATACATATTTACCGGCAGTGGGCTATACTAGACACTGCTGTTCAAAAAACAAAAGCCGGGTATTGAGTTGGAGAATAAGGGATGGAGGATTAAGAGATATGATCTAGATAAAGTCTATCTAGAAACCAGAACCCCAAAGAAAGGGAAATAAAAGTAGAAAATAGCAAATAGCCAGCCAAAAACAGAAAGAATGCCCGAAATCGAAGCCTATTTACATATAAATCGACAGAGATCTTGTCTTCACTAATCCTACACTAGGCAGTTATTTATGGAACGGGAATATGTGTGGTAATGAAGAAGGTAGGAAGCATATGAAAAAAACAAAGAGAAAAAGGAGAGATGCGATGAGAGAAGCAAAGAGACAAAGGAGAGATGCGATGATAAAATAGCGGTCGACTGCGAGCGAAAGGGTTGATTGGGTGTTGTTAGGATATGTATTAGTGTCCCTTGAAGGGTACCGGAACTTGAGGGGCCACAAGGAAGGTGGTTGGGGCAGCTTGGATGGTTCGGTTGGGGCGAGGTCACGACCTGTAGCCTTAGGAAGAGGGTCTTTGGGGTCAAATAGCCCTTCCCGCTCAGTGGGGTCGGTTGATGGGGGTGTAGGTTGCGCGTTAAGGTCTGTGATGTCGGTATTGGGATTATTATATCTAGACTGCGTCTCGGCCACAGACTCTTCCCCATGCGCGGTGGACAACGGGAGAGATTTCTGGTCATCATGATCGGCTCTGCCCGAATTGGCATCACCCTGGTTGGGATTGATGTCCTCTCGTTCTAAAAACATCTTTACTACCCCTTCATGCCCGTTCTCCGCTGCTAATGCGATTGGCGTTTGGCCATGTTCGATATCTGCCTGGTCGGGGTTGGAGTCCTCTCGTTCCAAAAGCATCTTCACTACCCCCTCGTGCCCGTTCTCTGCCGCCCACGAGAGTGGCGTTCGGCCATAGAAGGTGTCTGCCCAGCCGAGATTGACGTCCTCTCGTTCCAAAAGCATCGTTACTACCCCCTCATGCCCATTCTCCGCAGCCCATGACAGTGGCGTTCGACCGGAAAGGGGGTCTGCCTGGTTGGGATTGACGTCCTCTCGTTCCAAAAACATTTTTACTAGCCCCTCATGCCCGTTCCCCGCCGCCCACGAGAGTGGGGTTCGGCTATAGAAGGTGTCTGCCTGGCCGGGATTGACGTCCTTTCGTTCTAAAAGCGTCTTTACTACACCCTCATGCCCACCCGCCGCTGCCCACGAGATCGGCCTTCTGCGATAGTCGGTGTCTGGCTGGTTGGGATTGACGTCCTTACGTTCCAAAAGCATTTTTACAACCTCCTCGTGCCCTTTTCTCGCTGCCCATATGAGAGCAGTACTCCCCATGCAATCGGTTGCATTAACATCCCATTCCTTCATCTCCAATACAGTACCAACCATCTCCTCTATCCCGAGGAATACTACTCCGTGGAGTCCTGTAAATCCCGTGGATCCTCTTGCCCAGTTAAAATTAGGGCACCAGTGTCCATCTCTCTTATAGTGCAATAACAGCAGTTGAGCAGATATATGCTTATCAAATCTGTCCAGGAGCCTTAGTGCAAGTATTTTGGCATTTTCTGTCATTCCCATTCTCGCGTGCTCCCCCCAGTAAATAGAAGCATATTCTAGAAGGGGCATTGTTGGGGGGGCCACAACAAGAGTTGGCGAAAGATCTCTGATACATCCAAAATTGAGGTATGTCAAGCAAACCTCTGAAATTGTCGAGTGGGGGCTATGGAATAGCGTCGGGTTACTTGAGAGATGCTCATGCAACGTAAAGTGCACTAGTCGGACTATGGACGAAGACCCCTCGACGGCGACAAGACCCAGACAAGATGATAGGAGTATTCGTAACGCAGGGATGTTGTTCGAATCCAGATCTAGAGATCCCATCTCCACTGCCATGGCATGACAGAGCTCCTCGGCCCGTAGCTGCCGTTCCGAATACAACACCCACTTTAATACTTTCAATCCAAGTACTGATTTATTGCCTTTCTGCCCCTTCAATCGGGTTAGGGTTGCGGTGTAGGCATCGCTTAGTCCATTGCCTCGCGCCATCTCTTCAAGTTTCCTTCTTCTCAGACCAATTGTTACTTCTCCTAGGATAGCATCAATGTTGAGCGAAACGAGGAGGAATCTGCGCGTAATTTTTCGTAAGTATACATCGATAGGATTGAAAGGGTCAAATTCTCCTACGCACATATCGGACATCTTGTCTAGAATAACTTCTACAATATCCGCCCGTAAATCATTGTCCATCGCCTCTGGCTCGTCATCTCTGTCCAACTTCATCTCCACATAATCCCTGACATCATCCGTGTTAGGACTGAGGGGTATCACTACCGCTTTGGCGAAATATCTCTGGATAGCTCCCTCGACATGGGGCCTCCCTGTGAGGAATATTCTCGTCGTAGGTGACTCCTGAACAATATCTCTCAGTGACTGGAGGAACTCTGGCAGATTCTTCGGCAGGCATTCGTCGAGCGCATCGATACAAATGAAAACCCGGGGCAACGAAGAAATAGCCGTCCTCAGCATTGGCATCAAATCGGCAAGTAGGAGCCCTCTCCCACCAATCTCCTTTTGCCCTTCTTGAAACGCTTGACGTAGGTAAATCGGGATGTCGCCTCCTCCTACTAGCTGCTTCAGAATAGCTCCCATCATGCTGGCGATAGTCTGCTCTTGCTGAACAAGGAAGTCACAATACAAGCATGCAACGGTGATATCTTCCTTCCTGGCCTGATCGCATAGGCTGTCGATTACGAGAGAACTAGTATTTCTCGCCAGTCAACCGCATTCATTTCCTTTAAAGAATCCCACCACATACCTCAGATAGGTCTTGCCTACTCCCGGATTCCCGGAGCAAAACAAGACGGCCTTGTCGGCTCCACCCTCACCCCCTCTCCATTCCCGAAACTCACTTGTTTCCAATAGCCAATCCCCAACACCCCCGAATCGGTCGATGCGAACACTTTGATGTCTATTATTTGGCTCTAGTGGAGAGAGCCAACGCATAATCTCTGCATGCTCGTCGGAGTTATAGACGGTGGTGTTGAAACTGTCTGTTATGTTGCCGCTGTTGGCGTTGCCGTCGCCGAATTTGATGGAGTGCGCGTTTGTAGTGTGGGCCATGATGCTCTGTCTAAAATGTTGGTCCAAGGTAGAAATGGTACCGATATCTTTAGGAGTATCGGAGTAGTTTATGGAGTTTCTGTGAGCAAAGCTGAAGAAGGCGAGGCGATGTAGCATTAAATCTAGGAGAGCTCTGTCTCGAACATGGTGAGTGATTCTAAATCTGAGCGTAGTTTTATCTATCAAAGCAAGATTTAGCAGAACTAAATCCTGGTATTCAGGCAGGATCCGGAATCTCTATTGTTTCTAGCCATGGCTAATGACGCATTATCTAGGCGTTTTCGCGGTAAGACGTCAGAATGGGGGGTGAATCTGAATTTCTCACGAACTCACCGTTAGTTGTTTCCTCTAAATAAATGATATTCTCAAAAGCGACGCCCTGTGGCAAATATTTGTGAAAATCTTACCCCTAAAGGGTACTTTCTGCCCAGAGAAGCTCGTATATTCGGTTACACTTTCTTTTGACCTCTTGGCATGAAAGCCAGCTTACGAGATAATCCGGTATGAGACCTGGAAGAATTGCCCAGTGATCGTCTATTCTTTTTGAATAGACGATCATATACCTGATGGCATGCCTAGGACTACTGTAACAAGGAGTAGAAAACTATTGAAGCTGGTGGAATCGTGAAAGGTGAGTTAGTCAGCTCACTAATCCCGGAACCCGAATATCTATAATAAACTCGTGTCGGGGCTATGTCAGTTCGGGGGTACGCTGGGAAGAGACATACACGGTGTACTCGAGTATATAGAAATTAGAATTAACATTTGACGTCATTCTAAGTAAACATAATTGGAAACGACATCCCCCCCGAACCAACATACGGCCCGATAGGAGTTTAGGTTGTCAAGCTCTTCTCTTTTTCGATAGCATGACCTACAATTATATTGCATTCACACTCTATGAACCTGGGTTCTGGGAGTGAGCCACCAGATATGCCTCATGCCTAGCACATTGATCAGTACGATAGATACATCGCTCACCCTACAAAATTAGCCCCCCTCGCTAGTAATTTGATATCCTTATAGAGGCTTCTACGAATGAGGCGACCCTCTAGAGTCAAGCAATGAGTAAACTCAATGCTACCGGTAGTCTACTTTATTCACTTCAACTTATCACTTATCTTTTCCTCCCATTCCTGACTTAAAGCCTCACAAAAACTTACTACTCTTTCTCACAGAAGATCCTCCTGAACGCCCCACAATTCGCTGCAATCGCTATCCTACTTTCAGATAGTTTGCCGTGCGACACGGCGGCTTGGTCGGGTAGTGCAAAAGCAAAGGAGTACTTTAAGACGGGGATGGGAGACAAACTACCGGATTTTGGAGAAAAAATAAAGAAGCATTCAGCTCAAAGACCTTTGCTTGCCGCGCTAAAAGCATCTCAGCTTGACTCTCTCATGGGGGGACAACGCCGACTAGTGCCTGTCGTGCCCACCCGAGTTTTGTAGCGCGCTCCCGGCATAATGGATTTTTTGCAGTATGAGAGCATTTGGAAATTTTGGGGATCTGGGGGAAGGGTTAACGGCTGGTGCAGTAACGTGTAATAGTAGCCGTACTTTTATTAAATATATCTCACTTGCGCTTTTTAGAGTGTTGAGCATAAAGTTGTTTTCTATGATAGCTATACTAGTTTTTCAGAAATTCTAGCCGTCTCGGATAATGATAGCGGGTACGAGTTATCGCTTTGAAGGGGATGTTAGTTTTTTCACTGGATTTAGTACAAAATCCAGTATGAACCGAACCTTTTTTTCATTTCTTTTTTTCATTGATACTGTAGGGAGTGAATTGAGTTCACAGGTTACGATATTTTATTGACATGGACAGTACTAGAATTTGTTATATATCATATGTTGCTATATCATAGGTAGAAATCTTTTTATAGGGGTTGAATAGGTGACTGTCGTCAGGAGTGTTCATGGGAGAAAAACTTATTCGGGGAGCGGTTTTCCACTATCAGTCTATCACCTTGACTATCTACCTCTCAAGAAGGCGAGAGGTGACGACTAAGACGATACCGACATCCTCGCGGATGAGAAGGGGGCCGAAGAATTCGGCAAGTTGAATTATAACAGCACTTCCAGAACTAGTATACCGGTAAGTATAGCGTATCCCGTTCTTCGCCCGGCTGAGCGGGGTATTGAATACGAGCACCAGTGCTAGGGTTGTTGGCACTTGCTGGATAGGATTTGCGCAATAGCACAAACTTCTATATCGATGTGCCTAGCACAGCACTACGTAATGCCCAGAACGCAGGTGAATACGAGGCGATAGATTCTGGGCGAAAAAAAAGGAAAAAATGTGAAGGAAAAAAGTGGAGACATACTCGAGCCACGGCGACGAGAAACCACAGCTCGCCCTCCCTCAACAACGGGATTGTGCCAAATCATACCTCTCCTCAATCTCACTACCCTCTAGCACCCTATTATGCCGTGACCGCCACATCAGCACAGCGCAAGGCACTTCAAGCGCCAATAACGCTAACCAACATAATACATGTATTGCGCATCACGGTTTGTCATGGCTATGGTGGGGCGGGTACAGCGAGATGACGCTCATGGAAACAGCCGCAACTGCGCCGCAGGCACGACTCCTAGACTATCAGTTCTTTATGGAGGAAATGAAAAATGAAAAATGAAAAAAAAAAGGAAAGAAAAAAAAGAAAGAAAAAAAAAGGCATGATGCGTGAAGCACCCAAACACAAAAGAAATACTCCAAGTCGTTGAAATTCCCCCTCCAGGATAAGTCTAGGAAAATCATTCCAAATAAAACCCTCAATTGAGAGGACAAAAAAAAAGGTACAAGAAAAGTACATAGCGCAATTTTAAGAGGGTGGTTCTAAATATCTAGCGCAGTTATTCCTTGTATGATATTCTAGTACAGGACAATCGGGCCCCACTACCCGTATCTCGGTATTAAAGATATGATACCTGGCTGTCTGTCCCATATATGAACCTCCGGATCTCTTTACCGTATACCAAAACCTGTCCTGTCATCTCGGATCACCCGCTCCCGGACGGGTACCTTGATTTTGGTAGTCAGAGGAAGTGGGGTGCGTGTTCTCTACCGGACTCACGAAACGCAAAACATAGATAATTTACGATACCTCACTCCCTCCGCCTAGGCTGAAGAGAAAAGAAAAAGAAGTCACTAATAATACAGTGCCCCGCCTACGTGAGAAAAAGCGTTAAGAAAAAGGATGAAGGAAGAGCTTGTTTCTGTTTCTATTCCTCCGTAACTTATATCCTTCGAATACGACATAGAATGAGCTTACATAAATATATATATGCCCCCCCTTGATAACCTAGATAAGAATGGAAGAGGGGAGTGCCGTAGCGGATGAAAAACTATCACCGTGAAAAAACTGGAATAGTTGGACCTCGTTCTAAGACGTCTAGAATTCCCTCCTTTGGATTAGGGGGAAAAATACAGTGAAACAGGTGTCTTTCAACCCGCCGCTGAGACAAATAAAAAGAAAAAAACGACCGACCTTACTAGGAGCGGCAACTCCAACGTTCTAGCGTGAGGCCCAATTATTTCCAGTTTTAACGGTAATGCTACTGCGCGTGTATTGCGTGCTACCTTAACGAACTACCGGTACTTACCGCTCCTCAGTGCTTATTGATCATTTTGGACACAGTCTTGTTCTCGTTTAGTACTTCACTTTACTTTATCTGCTTAGGTGGGGTTAGTACAGTATACTTGCGGTGGACTACACTAGACAGACCCAGCCCTTGCTCTCCCGTTGATAATACCAGTACCGCCTTGACCATTCCCGGTGTCAAAAATGCGCGGCTGAGGTAGCGAGGGTTAGGGTTTTATAATAATATTATCGGTTGAGGTTTCGAATGCTAATGTACTCGTATAAGTACCCTAAAGTGAGTTGAGATACACGGTGACACGAAACAACCGGTTACTGGTCCAGCAGTAGAGAGCATAAACCGGTTTTCCGAATACCACCATATGTTTATTTCGTGTCACCGTGTGTCACGACCGCGGGGGGGTACGTCATGGCATTTCATGTTCTATCCCTCCAGTACCGCGAAGTTCTCTGGTACTGTGGTGTCTTGTGGGATTGAGTGGTTGTCTGGTAATTAAATTAGCTCTTTTTTGTTTTTTTCCATAGTAGCAGATATACCGGTAAGATACGGGAAAGTTAGCATGGGGGAAAGAAGCATTGCCGCTAGGAGTGAGGTTTACAGCAGGTACCTCCTCCTCCTGCCCCCGATCGCGAGATAATTTCGATCGCAAATCGTGTGGAGGGTCCACTTACTCGCCTACTGGTATCTAGGGGGCGCCCACGCAAAGAGTCTGGGTTGGTGGGGTAAGGCAGCGAGTTGGTACCCTTTCGGATTATACAGCTCGTTCCCAGCCTTGTTGTTCTACATGCCGGAGAATTGGCCATAGCTCAGCTACCGACCGTCAATCTCACTCTTGGCAGCAAAGTTTCTTTCCTCCATGCTTACTTTCCGTATCCTAGATCTGGCACTGTAGAAAAATAAAAAAAAGTCTATTGGGTTATCAGATAATCGTTCGGTCCTATAAGATGTTGTGCCATTGGAGGGATAAAACATGAAAAGTCGTCGCATTGGAGACCTTAACTATAATATTCTATATCGGCGAGTTTGTATGCACACTCGCGCATTGTCATTAAGGGCGGAAAACTTTCGGTGGCGAGAGAAGGGCTAGGAGTACTTGGCGGATTCAGAAGTCTCCGGAAATCTTGGCGCCGAGTCTCCAGTTAAACCGTGAGAGATTTCCGGAGACTTTTGAATCCGCCAAGTACTAATCGATGAAGGGGGAGCGGAAAAAATTTCGGTCTTACCTTATTGGATGCTATCAAGTTAATCTTGGGTAGTTGCCCTCTATGTTTAACTGTGATTCTGAAACTATGGATTTTTATTAAGGCCCTGTTTGGCACGCCACAGTATAAAAAACACCGTTTTTCTGAAAACAGCGTATTTCCTAATACCCAAGGTGTTAGGTGTTAAAAGAAAATAATTAAATCATAGAAAGATAGCAGATGCCCCTCTGCATATTCTGTGAAAAGGGGGAATCAATCAGAGACCTAACTATTAAGCAGTAGCAGAAAGAGTGATGTTGCAAAATACTGTGGAAAAAGAAATACTGAGAATAACCGGAAAATACCATGGTATTTTGGGCGTGCCAAACAGGGCCTAAGATCGTATCCCCTGCATTGTTAATAGTGCTGAATTTCTCTACATCACGTTAAAGTGTAAACCAAAAAAACTAGCTTCACACTCTTCTTCTAGAAATGTCAATCGAGTGACATCAAAAGCTCTTTGGGTCCAGTTGTGGCGCAGATCTTTTTCCGTCAACAGGAGCACTAAACCTGATATGAGAGCAATGTTACCTGTATTTATGGGGTAATGCACCTGTTGATGTTTACTAACCAACATCAGGACTCATGTGAAGGTACTTCACCTCTTTGAGGTTGAATCTGACAGTCAAAGAAATACGCTTATTTCACTAGTGTTCCTTTAGCACGATGTAGGGAAATCCGGCAGTATCAACACTGCAGGGAATAAGGCTAAGCTGAGGCTAAAGGAGAAGGAATGAGGGCTTTTGGAATGGAACTTTTAAGGGACAAATACAAACAGATATATTGAACTACATACTGATAGTTGAAGATACTATACCTACTCCTTCAATTTAGATTTCTGGTGTCCCCTTAGCCTATAATTTTTCCACTGATGCAAACTGTCTTCTAACTGCTCCGTATGATCTTGCCGATCTTTTTTTTTCCCGCCATTTATCACCACGCGCGAGTACAGTGCAAATCGCTCAAGACCTTTACATTGAAATAATTCAAACCGACTATGAAGCTAGATGAGGTATGATATCTATAAAGTTAGAATTTTATATATTATACAAACATTGAACCGCTGTAATATATGGCTAAGATACAGCTAGCTCTAGGTACTACGAGTTTTATTTTTTTCACTATCGGGGGGGATTTTAGGGAGCAAACTACTATAATGCACACTTGAGGATTTTAGGAGAGTGTGGAATAGGTTCCTGGGTGGATATTTGCAGCATAGGATACTAGGTAAAAGTGCTCGGTACTGTGTTGTGCCACATGTTCCGGTGAAAATGGGTTTCACGCTAAGAGGCCAAAAGCGGGTGTGGCGAAATACGGGTGCCCTTTTGACTAGACGGTAGCGTTAGGGGTAGGATTTTCACAAGTATTTACTATGGGTGTCGTTTTTGAGAATCTTCTGTTTTAAACAATTGGCGACTTTACTGCCTTTTCATTATCAGTATCCAATACCACCTTAACATATTCCACCACTTCATAATCCCATCTAATCTATGAAGACACTATTGCTGATTGAACTCGTAATATAATTTTTCCTCCACGCGAACACACCAGTACCCCCTCTTTCCCGTATACATTGAAGTCTTTTATTCCAATCACCGGCATTTACCGGCATTCACCGACGGTCCCCCACTATCCCCTACTGTCATCTGCCATACCTGGGGTTTCTTTGCAAGGACCGCGGTTGCCCACCATCACCGGTCGTCACTCAGGGTCCCCTACCGTCCCTTGCCGTCCCCCGCAGTCCCCCACAGTTGACTACAATTCCCACAACCACCCGCAGTCTTCATGCCCACCCTACATATTAGTGTCCCAGATTGCCGGGCCGGGCCCGTCGTCCTCGCTAATGACGGCCGTTTTTAGATTTCGAGGACGAGGACGGCAAATATTTTGCCGTCCAGTCCAGTCCCGGGCTCTTGGCAGTCCGTCCTCCGGGCCCTATGGGGCCCCTGGACCGTTGGGAACACTGCATATTTGGTGTCTGCCTGGTCGGGGTTGACGTCCTCTCGTTCCAAAAGCATCTGTACTACCCCCTCATGCCCTTTCTCCGCCGCCAGCGAGAGTGGCGTTCGGCCATATTTAGTGTCTACCCGGTCGGGGTTAACTTCCTCTCGTTCCAAAAGCATTTTGACCACCCCCTCATGCCCCCTCATCGCCGCCAACAAGAGTGGCGTTTGGCCAAATCTGCTGGTATGGCCAGGATTGACGTCCTCTCGTTCCAAAAGCATCTTTACTATCCCCTCATGCCGTCTCACCGCTGCCCACGATAGTGGCGTTTGGTCATAGTAAGTGTCTGCTTGGTCGGGATCGACGTCCTCACGTTCTAAAAGCATCTTCACTATCCCCTCACGCCCGTTCCTAGCCGCCCACGAGAGTGGTGTTTGGCTATAGTGGGTGTCTGCGTGGTTGGGATTGACGTTCTCTCGTTCTAAAAGCATCTTTACTATCCCCTCATGCCCGTTCTCTGCCGCCCACGAGAGTGGTGTTCGGCCATAGAGGCCGTCTGCCTGGTCAGGACCGACGTCTTCTCGTTCAAAAAGCATCTTTACTATCTCGTCATGCCCGTTCCCCGCCGCCCACGAGAGTGGCGGCGTTCGGTCATCGAAGGCGTCTATGTGGTCGGGATTGACGTCCTCCCGCCCCAAAAGCATCTTTACAACCTCCTCGTACCCTTTTCTAGCTGCCCATGTGAGAGCCGTGTTCCCTGTACAATCGGCTGCATCAACATCCCATTCTTTCATCTCCAATACAGCGCCAACTATCTCCACCATCCCGAGAAATACTACTCCGTGGAGTCCTGTAAATCCCGTAGGTCCTTCTTCCAGGTCAGAACAAGCATCCCAGCCTGTATCGTGATTATAACACAATAACAGTAGGTGAGCAGATATATGCTCGTCAAACCGGTCCAGAAGCCTCAGTGCTAGCATTTTAGCATTTTCCGTCATCCCGACTCTCGCGTGTTTCCCCCAATAAAAAGAAGCATATTCTAAAAGGGGCATTTTGGGGGGACAGAGTTGAGAGTTGGCGCAAGATCCCAAAAACATCCAAAATTGAGGTATGTCAAGCAAACCTCGACAATTGTTGAGTGAGGATTATGGAATAGGGTTGGGTTACTTAATAGATGCTCCTGCAGCGTGAAGTGCACAAGTCGGGCTATGTACGAAGACGCCTCGACCGTGACAAGGCCCATGCAAGATTATAAGAGTGTCCGTAAGGCTGGGACATTTTTCGGATCCAGATCTGGAGATCCCATCTCCACTGCAAGGGCATGGCAGAGCTCCTCGGCCCGTAATGGCCGTTCCGAATACAATACCCACTTTAGCACTTTCAATCCTATCACTGATTTATTCCCTTTCTGCCCCTTCAGTCGGGTTAGAGTTGCCGTGTAAGCATCGCTCAGTCCATTGCCTCGCGCCATCTCTTCAAGTTTTTTTCTTCTCAGACCAATTGTCACTTCTCCTAAAATAGCCTCAATGTTTATCGAAACGAGGAGGAATCTACAAATAATCTTTCGTAAGTATACATCATTGATAGGATGGGAAAGCTAAATGCTCCTACGCGCATATCAGACATCTTGTCAAGAATAACTTTCACAATATCCAGTCGTAAATCATCGTCCATCGCCTCTGGATCATCATCCCTATCTAATTTCATCTCTAGGTAATTCCTGGTATCACCCTTATTAGGACTAATCGGCATCACGACCGCCTTGGGAAAATATTTTTCAATAGCTCCCATGACATGGGGCCTTCCAGTGAGGAATATTCTCGTCGTAGGAGACTCCCGAACAATATCTCTCAGTGACTCAAGAAGCTCTGCCAGATGTTTGGGTAGACATTCGTCTAGCGCATCGATACAAATAAAGACCTGGGGTAACGAAGCAATACCCGTCTTCAATATTCGCGCCATATCGGAATGTAATAGCCCTCTACCACCAAACTCCCTTTTCCCCTTTTGAAACGCCTCGCGTATATCCTTTGGGATGTCCCCTCTGCCTGCTAGCTGCTTCAGAATAGCTCCAATCATGTTGGTGACCGTCTGCTCTTGCTGAGCAAGGAAGTCGCAGTAAAAGCCTACAACCGCAATATCTCCATCCCCCGCCCGATCGCACAGCCTATCAATCACCAAAGAACTAGCATTTCCTGCCGTCAGCCGTATTCGCCTCTTTCAAAGAATCCCGCTACTTACCTCAGATGTGTCTTGCCCACTCCCGGATTCCCGGAGCAAAACAAGACAGCCTTATCGGCTCCACCCTCACTACCCGTCCACTCTCGAAACTCGTTAGTTTCCAAAAGCCAATCTCCGACACTGCCGAAGCGGCCGGTGCGTACGGCTTGATGCCTGTTATTTGGCTCTAGTGGGGAGAGCTAGCGCATTATTTGTGCATCCTCGTCGGACCTATAGAAAGTAGTGTTGAAGCTATGTGATATTTTGGCGCAATGGGAATTGCCGTCGCCGATGTTGACTGGGTGTGCATGTGTAACCTAGGCTATGGTATTATATCCAAAGTGTTGGTTGGAAGTAGAAATGGTACAGTACGGCAATCCGTAGGGGTGTCGGGAGAGTTTATCAACTTTCTGTCAGCCGAGTTGAAGAAAGCAGGGCGATATGGCTTGTGCTGTGGCAATTCTTAAGCATCCAGCCGCCTCTACTGGAGCAGGATCCATGACTAATACCGGCACGAGCCATAGAAGAAATACCGGTACCCAGTGATAGTTTCTCTTTTTTGCGCACCCGATCATATACCTGATTACAAACTGGGATGCTCGAGAATAGTGAAAAGGACTAGAAACTATCGAAGCTGGTGAAATAATGAAAAGTTAGTTAATCAACCCACTATTTATGCTATCGCAATCTTAGAACTCGAATATCTAGGCTATCAGGCAGGCTCATTTCCTTTTCGATAGCGTGACCCTCCAATGTGCTGCATTCACACTCTCCGAGTATCACACCGGGAGCACATAATCACTCGCCCGTGGGGGAGAATACTGGCCAGCGCCTGTCATGTTCGCCGGAGCTTTGTAACACATCGCCGGCATAATGGCTTTTTTTATGGTATGGGAGCGTTTAGAAGTTGTAGTAATGTGAGGGACCGATTAGTTAAATGGCTGGTACAGTACAGTACCGTATACATAGCAATCGTGCTTTTTTTATATACCGGTATCTCATATCCACTTTCAGAGTGTTGAGCATAAAGTGGTATTCTAAGCTAGTTTTCAAAAATTCCAGCTGTTTTAGATACTAGTAAGGTAGCGAGCGCGAGTCATCGCTTTAAAGTAGATGTCCAGTTCTCTTTTTTTTCATTAGATTTAGTACAGAAACAAGTGTAGGCTGAACATTTCTTTGGTTTTATTTGGTACTACCAGTATGGGTAAATTTACTATAGGGAGCGAATTGGATTTGTAGGTTATTTCGTTGGCACCGGAATTTGCAAACACCTGAGAGGAGAGGCGTCGACAAAGCCAACATAGACATCCTCCTAGACGAGAAAGGACCGAAGAACACGAACACGGAATTGATGTTTTTTTCTTCCTTCTTTTGTTCTTTCTAATGTATGAACTTATGCGGGGTTTCGCCTTTTTGATAGTATTAGCACCTTTGTATTGGGAGTGAATGATGCACCAAACTTACGATATAGTACTCCAAAAGGGGGAAAAAGAACATCGAACACGACGAGTTGAATTCTAACAGCACTTCCAGAACCTGTAAGAGCGTAACGTATATCCCATTCTTCACCCGGCTGAGAGAGGGGGGGTTGGTGCAGGAAAGGATCACAGGTATGGTACCGGCACCGGTACCACAGTAAGGTTGTTGGCACTTGCTAGACAGAATTTGCACCATAGCACAAGCTTCCCTATTGATGTGCCTGGCATGGCACTACTGGGTAGAATGTGGGTGAAGACAATAGATTTTGGGTGAAAAAAAATGAAAACAAGGTAGAGACATACTCGAGTAATAGTGACTAGAAACTACGGTTTGCCCTCCCCCGACAAGGGGATTGCGCAAAATCGCGCCTCTTCTCGATTTCACTACCGTGCCCTCCAGCATTTCATTTTACTGTTCCTGCCGTATTAGCACAGCGTAAGACATTTCAGGTGCCAACAATGCTAACTAGTAACTTACTCGCCAAGAAAAAAAGTTTTTGTCCCCGACCTTTATCTATACCGGTACGCTAGGAGCGTAGTTCAGAACTGCGCTTCGCTCATAGCAACAGGTGGCGCCATACCGGTAGTATAATACTCGGGTATGGGTAAAGGTCGGGGACAGATTTCTTTTTTGGCGAGTATGTATTGCGCATCACAGTTTATCAGGGCTGCGGTGGGCCGGCTACATAGTCCTAGCGCTTGGACTTCCGGCACTAGCCAAAGTTGAAATCATGCACCTCCGAACTAATCTTATCGCACCATGAGACATCATTCGTGCGGTCCCCCACCATCCCCCGCCGTCTTCCATCATTTACTGCCGTCCCCCCTTACCCTAAACACACATGTCTCACCCTGTAGGGCCCACCGTTCGGTCCAAGGACGGCCGTCCTGTAATTTGACCGCCCTGGACGGACTACAGATAGCCGTCTCGTCCCGTCCAGGGCTCTTGGCAGTCCCCCCGCGGGGCCCCCGGACGGTTGGGAACACTGATCAACCGCCACATTCCGAGAACCACCCCGCCCATCCCCCCTGCACGAAACACAAGCAATGATAAACGTATAGATAGATTTACATGAATTATGGTACAGAAGAGGGGGAAGAAGAGAGACCCAACCTAAAAACAACCCCTCGATTCCGGTCTAATCCTCATCCATAGTCTCTACATGTCTAGGCTTGCTCTTACTCCCATCAATATCAGCCACAAAGCTCTAATTTCCTCCTCATCATACAACACTAGGCGTCTGGACTTCTCGGGGGTTTACAATAGAGTATAAATGAATTATATCAGCAGGTTATCATATATTCAAGTTCAGAGTGTTAACAAAATACTATATATGGATTGAACGGAGATAGGTATAGATACAACGTAGGTAATACATAAATGGTGAGATAAAATACTCTAGATCTAAGCTATTATAGCAAGAACTCTCTTCTCTTTCGAAAATCGGAACAAGAGAAGAAAAAACCATTACTGATGCCTCAACCAACTCATAGCCACTGGTAATAGCAATGTTACAATGTATTCCCACCTGTAGACCCCTATTTTAAAATAACCTTCGGCAAGGAAGAGGGAAAACAGAGGGATGACATAAGGAAATAAAAGCACTTCATACACGGAAACCTGAAGTAACTTACTCCTAATAGTATCCCCGTGAAGAAGGCGAGAAGACAAGGGAAACGGTGGAGAAAAAAGGGAGCTATATGAGGAATAACATATTACCCGCAGAGAATGCCCTCTCCCATCTATCTCTGCTCCAAGCGGAATCACTCTGAGCTTAGGTCTTGGCCGAATACCGGGTGTGCAGAAAAATTGATACCTTATAGGCCCAGAAGGGATTTTACAGAGTGCATGTAGAATCTACTTTCGAGGTGATAGAAGGGTAACGGAGCAAGTGCGATGCAGATGTAGCAGTTGGATATTAAAGCCCGATATACTCTTTAATGAGGATGATCGGTATTGTCGAGAACGTTAGGATGAAGGGAAAAGCTTGCGCTTAGCATAACGCAAAATCTGGCGGATGGCTGTAGTACAACCATGCGAGGGCCTTGAATGGTTCGAGATGGCAGAATGGGGGACAGGAAGGGATGTGGGGATGGGTGCCGGAGCGGATGCTGGAGGGGAGGCTTGAAGTTGGTTCAATGGAGGCTGGCCGGGCAGGGGTGGGGGAGAAGTGGCTGGTGTAATCTGGTGTCTTATTTCGTGAAGGATACCTTGTTGTTGTGATACAGGACCGGGCTCCACTTCCTCCTGGGCCCTCGGGGTAGGGTTAGAAACCTTTAGTGTCGGGTCATAGGTTTGTGATGTTTCGTGATTAAAAGGCCTTGATTCTGATAACAACCTCACCACACCAATTTTCCCAAACCGATCTGCGTACCTGAGCGGTGTCCAGCCATCATTGTCCGCAGATCCGGGATTGACATCCCCTCGCTCCAGGAGTATCTTCACTATACCCTCATATCCATATTCGGCAGCATATGATAGCGGAGTCCGGCCTTCTTCATCCGACGAATCCGAATTGACATCACCTCGCTTCAGCAATATCTTCACTATACCCTCATGTCCACACCCGGCAGCATGTGATAGTGGTGTCCGGTGATATTTGTCCGACGAATCCGAATTAACATCACCTCGCTCCAGCAGCATCTTCACGATACCCTCACGTCCATATCTAGCAGCATGTGACAGTGGTGTTCGGCGACATTTTTCCGACGAATCCGAATTAACATCGCCTCGCTCCAGCAGCATCTTCACTATACCCTCATGTCCATATCTGGCAGCATGTGATAGTGGTGTTCGGCGATATTTGTCCGACGAATCCGAATTAACATCACCTCGCTCCAGCAGCATCTTCACTATACCCTCATGTCCATATCTGACAGCATGTGATAATGGTGTTCGGCGATATATATCCAACGAATCCGAATTGAGATCCCCTCGCTCCAGCAGTATCTTGACTATACCCTCATGTCCAGATCTGGCAGCATGTGATAGTGGTGTCCGGCGATATATATCCGACGAATCCGAATTGACATCCCCTCGCTCCAGCAGTATTTTTACTATACCCTCATGTCCAGATTCGGCGGAAAATGATAGTGGTGTCCGGCCATATTCATCCGACGAATCCGAATTGACATCCCCTTGCTCTAGCAGCATCTTCACTATACTCGCATGTCCAGATGTGGCAGCATATGATAGTGGTGTCCGGCCATATTCATCCGACGAATCCGAATTGACGTCCCCTCGCTCCAGGAGTATCTTCACTATACCCTGATGTCCATATTCGGCAGCATATGATAGTGGTGTCCGGCCATATTTATCCGACGAATCCGAATTGACATCCCTCCGCTCTAGCAGTATCTTCACTATACCTTCATGTCCAGATGCGACAGCATATAATAGTGGTGTCCGGCCATCTTCATCCGACGAATCCGAATTGACATCTCCTCGCTCCAGCAGTATTTTTACTATACCCTGATGTCCAGATTCGGCCGCATGTGATAGTGGTGTCCGAGCATCCCAATCCGACGGATTCGAATTGACATCCCCTCGCTCTAGCAGTATTTTCACTATACCCTCGTGTCCATAACTGGCAGCATATGATAGTGGTGTCCCGCTATAACTATCCGACGGATCCGAATTGACATCCCCTCGTTCCAGCAGTATCTTCACTATACCTTCATATCCATCTCTTGCAGCATATGATAGTGGTGTCAGGCCTTCTACATCCGACGAATCCGAATTGACATCCCCTCGCTCCAGCAGTATCTTCACTACGCCCTCATGTCCAGATCTGGCAGCATATGATAGTGGTGTCAGGCCTTCTGCGTCCGACGAATCCGAATTGACATCCCCTCGCTCCAACAGTATCTTCACTACGCCCTCATGTCCAGATCTGGCAGCATATGATAGTGGTGTCCGGCCACCTTCATCCGTCGAATCCGAATTGACATCTCCTCGCTGCAGCAGTATCTTCACTATACCCTCATGTCCAGATCCGGCAGCATATGATAGTGGTCTCTGGCCGTCCTTATCTCTCGAATCAGGATTGACATTCCCGCGCTGTAGGAGTAGCTCCACCACATCCTGATGTCCAGACTTCGCAGCATGTGCCAGTGGTGTTAGCCCACCATTGTCTGATAACGTGGGGTCGACATCTCCTTGCTCAAGAAGGAGCTTTGCGAGCGTGGGATTCCCGTATTTAAGAGCCCATATTAATGGTGTTGCACCGTTAGAGTCACGACCGTTCAAGTTCCATACTTTCATGTCTACCATAGCAATCGCAATTTCGCTAATTCCCATATATGCGATGCAGTGTAGTCCAGTAAACCCCCGCAGGTCGGGATGTTTACCACGGTGGCGATCCCACCAGGACAAGAAGTCAACACTCTCTTCGCGAAGGAGAATGTCAGCCGATATGTGGCCTGCATCTCGCCGAAGGAGTCGTAGTGCTAGCTGTTTCACACCTTCCGTTACGTGTTTCTTGGCATGGAACCCCCAGCAACATGAAGCATAGTGGAGAAATGGCGTTGTCGATGGGATTATATCGAATGTAGTTGAGATATCACAAGTAGACCGAAAGTTTAGATAGGTGAGGCATATTTCAGCCATCATTGAGTGAGGTGTAATGAACAAGTTGTGCGCTGCAATATACTCTTGAAGTGTGAAATGCACGAGACGAACTATTGATGATTGCTCATCAACTGTAACAAGTCCTAATGTAGAACTCACCAAGGTCCGTGTTGAGGGAGCATTGCGGACATTGAGATCCGTTGTTCCAACTTCCACCGCCAATGCCTGGCACAACTCATCTGCTTTCAAAGGCCATTCCGAACATGAAATCCACATCAGCGCTTCCATTCCCAGCTTCACCCTATTCCCTCCCTGCCCTCTTATGCGATCCAATGTTGTGCTATATGCATCTTCTAATCCAAAGCCGTTGGTCATCTTATAGAGCGTTTGTCTTCTCTGATGAATCGTCGCATCTTCTAGAACTGCGTCCATAACTAGGGAAATGAGAAGAAATCTAGAGTCCAATGTTAGCTAATAATGTTCGATTCACTATGGACGGGTTATACTTACGCCCCTGAGATCTTCTCGGGAATAATAGTAAGAATATCGGCCTCAAGCTCCGGATCCATTGCATCCGACTCAGAGTCCTTTCTCAACCTCATAGCAACATATCCTCGAATATCCTCCTCGGTGGGCTTTATAGAGGATAGATCGGGATATCCGAGGAAATATTTCTTCACTTCCTCTCGAATGTGTGGCCTCCCGGTAATGAATAGGCGAATGTTTGGACACTCCCGGAGAATGTGTTGTAAAGAGTCCCAAAATTCGGGTCGATGTTTTGTGGGAAACTCGTCTAGTGCGTCGATGCAGATGAATCCCCGTTGCAATGATGAGACAGACTTGATGAGCATGGTGTGGATTTCTGGGAGTCGGAGTGCCAGACCATCAACCTTCCCCTTCGCTTGCTCAAAGGCCTTTTTTACCTCTTCTGGGATCGGTTCCACCCCGGCCACTAGTTGCTTCAAGAGAGCCGCCAGCACTCCAGTCGCCGATTGCGATTTATGCTCATGGAAGTCGCAGTAGATACAAGCCACGGCAACACTGCTCCCATCAACCGTATCGCACAACGTATCTATTACAAGAGAGCTTTTGTTTCCGGTCTTAAGTTAGTTTTTCACGCCAAAGGGTATTCAAACAGAGCTACGTTTACATACCTCAGATATGTCTTCCCCACCCCTGGATCCCCATGACAGAATAACATAGGATTGACAGCCTGATCCTCGCCCGTATGCCATTTCTCAAACTCGCTCGTGCGAAGAAGCCAAGTTCCTATTCCGTCCATCCGGCTATCACGTACAGCCTGATGCCTTTCCCGGGGTGCCATGGGGGACAACCACTCCAGAATCTCGCGCTTCTCGTTCGATATCTGGCAATTATTCCACACATTATAACTATCCGTCACGTTACCGACGTTTTGGTTTATGGTAATGGCCGACTTTTGGTATGCTGCAGAACCCATCTTGCCTTGGATATCGCTTTTTGCTGTTAGTGGTGGTGGTGAGGGTGGTGCTTTTCGTAGAGTAAGAGGGGGGAGCGAGAGGTAGAAGGGAGATTTTTCGGGCAGGTTTGGGCGCAGGCGAGGGAAGGCAAATAGTTGAGGCTTTTCAAGCGCTAGGCGAGTACCGACACTGCAAGGGGCTCAAGTCTGGGGAATGAAGTTGCTTTTTTCTTGGTGTGTCGCAACCAAAGAAAATTATAGCCCCTGCTAGCACTATGCTGGATCCTACTATCTAATCATTTCCTCGCTAAGGTAAAAAAACATGCGCAAAAAAAAAAAAACGCGAGTGCTGCGCTCTCCGCCCTGTCCCTGCGCTGGCAATCAAAGATCTCCATCCCTCCCGCATATCATGGCTACTGTACAAGTTACAGGCATAAAGAACCCGAACATTTGAGTCCGAATTTTGTATGGGCGGTCGGACGCGCACAGACAATTTACCATACAAATTTTTAATCCCTGTGTTCGGGTTCTTTTTTTTTTTTTTTTTTTTTTTT
>QOVD01001981.1:43040-73758 GCA_003521225.1 Tuber microsphaerosporum
TGCCCAAACAATCCCCAAACGAACCATCGCCCTATGGTGTGCCGGGCGCCTGAAACCGACCATCATCTGACTGCATCCAACAATCAGTGTGCTCCAACAACAGCCAAGCCTCCTGAGGAAAGTTCTGCACAGAACTGCTTAAAACCGGCTTCTCATTGATTCTACGGGCTCCATTTTTTTGATAGAGCGAGTACGGCATTGGTTGAGCATGGTAGGGAGAGCATTAGGAAAAAAAGGAAAAAGAGCGAACCTACAGAGAAATTTATGCCCAGAGACTATTACAGTATACTTTTTTTTGTATGCATGTACTACTTTACTAAGCGGAAAGAAAAAGCGGACAGGCGAGCTACCGGTATCATAGTTTTTGGTGTCTAGCACGATCTAAACAACTCCTAATTCTACCGCCAACCCTCCGATAGTTTCAGCCCAAATTCCCTACCAACCACACCGACCACCTCCGGCATCAAACACCTGAGTAAAGCAATTGCGCGAGAAAGAAAAAAGAAAAGAAATATATATAAATGTTATTTGAAACCCCATATGCCAAAGCCGGAAATGCCATCACGCTAGCAATACACATAAAATTTGACTGAAAAGGGGAAAGGAGAAAAAAAAAAAGTATTAAGAACGACTTAATATCACAACCCGCTTCCCTGGTGGGGAGAGAGGGACGGCGGCGGGTACGAGCAGGAATAAAGTAAAAAATTTAATAGGAAAACAGAATTTGACAAGGCAGTCTAGCTAGAATCGGAATTGCCTTGTTTTCAGTATCGTATTTCACAAATTTACCAATCGACTGCCCAGCCATTTTCCTTTAGGAATGTTTCGCAGGCGGCCTTAAGAGCTAGATTTGGCCTCAAGTCCTTTTCAGTTAGCGGCTCTCTTGTGAGAGGGTCGGTGGGAGAACGTTTAAGGTGATCAAGCAATGTCACGCGGTCATAGGAATGGCCATGTTTAGTCTGCATTCGCGTCAATATCTTCAAAAAAACGGTTAGGGGGGGAATTTGGGACGAACAATGACGGGGTCCAGCATAACACTGAAGGTAATGTTATCAATCAAGTAATCTGGAACCTCCCTCTTTCCGCATCTCTCCGCCTCGGCCTTGCCAAACACATCCTCGAGAGTCTGGATCTTCTGCCTAGCAGTACTCCTAACATCGTCAATCTTGTCCTGGACCTCGCTTCCGGTGTAATCCCTCCCACTCCCAATAGGGTCCCAGGTCGGGGAGCGAAGAATAAGATCAACCTCGCGTTCCGCATCGCGCTCAATTATCTGTGTCATCTGTTTCAACAAGGTGCATTCACGAGTGCGACGGCGCTCTTCCGAGAGTTCCCAGCGCTTCTTCTTAACTTCTAGACATGTCGCTGCGATAGTACCAACGCTAGGAGAGCGTTGTGCAATGGCTAGCTCGTATGCGCGAAGGGTAGATGATAGAGCTTCGTTCGGATAGCCGAGTTTGAGCTGCGCTTGTCCGAGGTATGAATATGCTTTCACTATATTATCCCTGTTTGTGAGATGAGAGGTTTCCACGCACGGAGTCCATTCGAGAGTGGTCATACGTGAAGATGGGATGAGATCAATAGCTTTTAAGCAATCGTCTATGACCTGGTCGTACATGTCCATGCGCAATCTTACTAGCGCACGATTAGTGAAGAAAGCGGCATTCGTAGAGTCCTTTATAATTCTAAAACGTCCGAACAACTCAGTATCTGCCCTCCATCAAATCCATTTCCAGCATCTAATAAAAAAAAAAAAAAACCTACCTCCCTTGGGTGGGAGGGGAAAGAAGAGCTCACGCTTGGGTATAAAATTTCTCCGCACCAACATAATCGCCAGCGGCATAGCACCTATCACCTTCACGTTAATGATAGCAAATTAGAGGTGGTGAAAGGGACAGCTCACGCGTTCCCCTGATTTTTCAGTTCTTCGGCCTTCATGAGCGTCTGCTCCGGGCGAGAAACCGTGTGGCGGGTTCGAATCTTTTGAGCGTATCCAGAGACAAAAGGACCGATACAAACGCCGATCTCCTCCGAGAGATGGAGGGGTGGGGGAACGTGTGGGTAGTATATGTGTGAGGCAGGCAGATGTTGAGATTTCAGTGGGGCTTGTGAGTGAGGCTCAAAGAACGCAAGTCCGGGGAAGGCACTGCCGGAAGGAAAGACGCAGGGATGGATGATCGAAGGAAGGCTGTGCTGTGATATACCGTAGTCGTGGTATGATACCGTGTGGAGAAGAGGGTGTTAAGGTTGAGAGTGGAAAACAAAAGAGCTGGAGGGTTGAGAGAGGAGAAAGGAGAGAGGAGAGAGGAGAGACGACACACGGGAGGGAGCTGGGAACTTGAACACCGGCAGGTACTGCAGAGCCTTCACATCTGCTGTTGCCAGAATGCAAATTTGGCGAGTGGGTTTGTAATATCGGTGGAAACGCCTAGAGAAATTCAAGCTGAGACCGAGGCAGTTTCGGTGTAGTGCTCGAGTGTAATACTACAAAACCCCGACGGCCCACCTACAAGCTAGATGGAAATCATATTACTTGTTTAAACCCTACGATAGATCCGAAGCTCGGGTGAGAACCTAAGCAACGCATCTTGTTACCGCCGAGAGGATAAAAGTATTTGCCCGAGAGGACAAACCCGAGCTAAATCCCCAGGATAGTGGGTGGCAATATAATACAAAATTATCCTATTGCGGCCCCTAACACTACAAGAGAGATCTTATCCAATCTCGCCGCACCTGCATGTGGCACACATTGTATTCGGATCACACTTCACCACAGCACCGTCCTCAGCACGAGACAATATGAGGTTGCACTGCATCCTTTCTCGTCAATGGGTCTCATCATCTCATGAAGCATCGTACCGTAAAGTGGTAAATAGTGCCTTTCGAAGTTACAGAGTGAAAATTGAAGGATTACGACGCAAGAGAAATATGAGGAAACGAGCCAAAGGTAATGAGTAGCATTCCGAAAGAAAAAATAAAAGGACAAACCCCTTCATCCTCAAGAAATGGCTACTGCCGAAACTTAGCCCGCAGAAAACACAAGAATTGACAGAACAACCAAAGTTAATAGAAGTCAACATCGTTAACCTCGAGGTTTTTTTTTCCACTTCTGTTTCAAAACCCCTCAATCAATATTGCCGATTAGTTTCAATCCAATTTATGCTCCCTCCTCCCTGGATTTTCTATAACTAGCCTATTAAAACAATTATAGTGTGGTTAGTTCAGGTCTATTCCAATTTTTATTAAAAATGATTTGATCATCTCCACCCTTGAGACATGATCTCAAAACTCCTCGCTTCTCTTGGACTTTATATCCCAAGCAGCAGCTCTGATCAGCCGCTACTCAAAGAATTAAAACCCCCAAGAAGGAACCCATAGAAACAAAAACAGTATAAAGAACCGGCATACCTCTTGTTCAACTTGTAAGCTCTCAATCAAAGGTGCCAGCTCGGAATAGATTTCGTAAGCCTTCTTGTGGAATTCCAACTGGGCCTGGATCAAGTCTGCAAGATTTCTCAAAGGTTCGGGGGTATCAAGCACATTCTTCATGACACCAACAGCCTCCTCTGTGCACCCTACGAACTCGTCCTCAGCGGTTTCAACCTCCACTCTCTGCTCTTCCGTCAAGCCCTCATCCTCGGCAACACCATCTTTGCGCCCGGGGCCACCGAGACTAGGAAACCCAATACCTCCACCTGTCTTCGCTCTAGACTTTGCGGCATCGAGAGAAAGGCGTGCATTTTCAACGTTCTTGCGAGCCTTTGTAGCGAACATTAAGTTGGTGTTGAGAGTAGTGGTGAATGCAGAGTTAAACCTGGATACAATTTGAGCATCCTGTTGTAAACGAGCTTCGCCAACTTGCTCGCTGGCAAGAGCGTACTTCTCAAGAGCGGCAGCGAGGGGTTCAGCAGGATCAAGAGAATGGGCGGCAGCAAGCGAGGCGCGGCCGATAGCATGCGGGAATGTTTTCGGGGCGGTTTTGGTACCGGGCTTGGTCAAGATATTCTGGGCTTCGGCGGCGGTACTGGCGTTCCCAAGGAGCTGAACCTTCTCCATGGTAGTACGAGACAAGTCGACAATGGACTCACGCTACCACATGTCAGCACCGCCAAATATTCGGCCAAACCAACTCCGACCCGCTATCGGAGGAGTAAAAGACCTACCAGATTCGGTGGGTAATCATAAGACTATCAGTCCAAGTTCATGTATAGTTAGGACGCACAGTTCATCTACAATAAACTACAAGGTCTTTGTAAGCTCACCTCATTACCATATTGTGCCCTGGTGAACTGTCAATAAAAGATCTACTAGGCAGAGCTGAGGGAATAACATACGTAACCGCCAGCATCTTCTGGTGAACGCCCTTCAATGCATCGACACGTTTTTCAAGCTCGAGATAATCGTCAGGTAGTTGGGTCTTCAATGACGTTAGCTCTCCATGAATCAAATAGGCCCCCAAAAAACGTCTTGGAAAACTGGCAAATAAAAATACGGAGGGGACACGATATGAAATAAATGAGGGAATCATCCGGGTATCAAAGGGTGAGCACAAATGATAAAAGCCAGATGAAAAACACCTTCGATTCAGGGTACCAGCATCGGAGCGAGCACCGAGAGGCGGAGAACCGATAAGCAGATTCGAAGACAAACAAACGAGAAATAATCCATCTATCCTCCACAACCACTCAGAAAGTTTGGGAAAATAAAACATCACCGAATACCTTTTCATCAGCTTGCCCAAGCTGCTCCCGCATAAACTGCTGGGTGCGGGTAGCGAATGGTGTAAAACTGGACGAGATGTTTTTGCCGAAGCCCTGAATCTTGCTGAAATCCATAGCACTTATTGAAGACGATGATAGGATAGACGTGGGGTAAACTAAAATTCCAGCAGGTGCGGTTTGTTTTTCGTAGGAGGGGGTTTATTGCCCAGTGGAACTGAGGACGGAGTGAAGGGGGGGGGGAGGGGAAAGTTGCGGGTGGTGGAGTGGGCTGAGATTGGCCTAGGGTCAAAAAACGGAGACGAGACACGAGCCTGCGAGCGGCTGTTGCGATGCTTGCTGTTGACTCGAGACCTGACGTGGGGAGTCGGGACGCCCTGTGGTTATCGGCCGCTGAGTGGTATCACATGTAGTACGAGTGCAAGGGGGGGCACGCGCTTGGCATGAGGATTAGTGACCTGAATTAGTCAGACTGGTCCCCTTGCTGCGGTTCTTACGCACGGATGATCACTCGAAGTTCGATGCTGATCAGACCGTCACCAGTGTCTAGACAAGTATGATACGATCGCACTAGTAGACACGAGAATGCCCTCCTGTCACTCAAACCCCTAATCATTCAATCACTTGGGACTCCTAATTATAACCGAAAAGAAAGAATCTGGGATTTCGCTGGGCAGCGCAATCATTGGAAGAGCATAACACTCCTCTGCGAGGCCTAGGCGTTGCTCGACCGATGACGAGCAACCCAGCTCGGATGGCGGTGCCAAATCCCTGGGCCTTGGGCGCGAGCCCTACAAATAAATCGAGTAGAGAAAAATAAAAAAAAGGCCTCAATCCGGGATTGAACCGGAGACCTCCTGCATAAATGTTGCTACTATAATAACCCAAAGCAGGAATCATACCACTAGACCATTGAGGCATGCCATGTGGTGTTGGTGGGCAGGAGCATACATAATTTTTGGTGGTTTCCACAAGGCTTGCTTTGAGAGACGCGGGAAGTTAGCCAGTCACCGGTTACTAACGCTGCAGCGAAATGGTAGCCACCCTTGAGTTTATTCCACCATAATTATAGGGCTGTATATGGTTGGCTGAGGTGGCGATATCTTCGAGCCGTTTTGTCCGAATGAGATTGCCCTTAAATCATCTACAGCTAAGCCGCCTACTGTCGAAACTTGAATAATTAAACCCTGTGCTATGTCGTTGGGCATTCCTCTCTTAGTAAGGTCCGGAAATTTCATTTCTTTCTGTCATGGAAGAGGGAGAGGGGCCGAGCTTTTGCTGCGTTTCTTGCACACTTTCCAGAGAAGGGAATTTTTGACTACACACGGCAGGGCTTAGCCACCCTAGTTTCTACGGCACTGGTTAGCAAAGCAAGTATCATAGCCGTTATGATACGTATACTTGAAAAAACTCTTGGAGCTATAGCATAACGCTACTTTTATTCTAAAACTAAGATACCCGCCCACTTCGTATTTGCACTGTCTTGAGAGATTCATATATTTAGGTATGATATTGGTGGCCTAGGAGATTTCCCAATCCCGGATTGAATCTACCAGTATCCCTTGTTGTAGGATGAGTACTAGCCAGTGAGCCGATACCCTATTCAGGGTGGTCTCTCCTCTCCTTCGTTGAGAAATAAGCTATGCCATTTTATTGATATAAATAATTGCCATGAAATAACTAAAGAAAGACGAAAAAACTATTGACTTTAATGGTTAACGTTGTGAACCAGCATCGAAAATCTGCCACTAAAAAGCAATAAAACGGTAGATCGTGAGTAGGAAATTTGCATGCATAGCCCTATCCCCTGCCTCTCCTGTGTTGGTGATCGAACTGTGCAAACTCCTCCGCACGTCTAACACCGCTCGCAAGCCGATAACCTTCTCCTCCAATTGTCAAACCGCACTCTGGACAAGGCCTCGCCTGACGGGCCTCTCCACAGTCTCCAATTGTGAACTGTTTGGCGATCGGTTAGATTACACCAGATTTATGATGGCTGCGATCCTTTACTTACCGGATGACCATTGGGACAGGTATACCATCTCCCCGTGCTACTAAATTCTGCGCTCATTGCTAAGTGAACAAGCCTCCTCTCCTCTGTGCTAACAGGAGCATAGAATACTCCCCCATTGAGCAGCCGACGGGCCTGATCGACCCTATCTTTTAGGGGGCCAACAGTGCCTGGGAGTTTCCTGCAGAGATATTCGCAGTGATTAAGGGATTCGCGTATCCCCTCAAGGCTCTCTGGCCCGGCATCTTCAGGAATTGGTTCTTGAGGAGGTAACTGTTCGGCTTGGCGAAGGCCGAGATTAGCCATTCTAGCTTCTAGTGGCCTGGTTTCTCTCTCGCCGACCAGTTTGTTCCGATAGAGCGCAAAGAACTGCGCCTGGTGAATTCGCGCTTCGCACTCCTGCTTTTCCATCTTTGCATTCTGGCACTCGGTGACAAGTGTTCCGCATTCTATCCACATTTTCCTCAGTTGTGTGAGGGTGCCTTTTCTATGTGTCCTGCGGAGACCTTCGGGGACAGCCAGGTCGGTGCTAATTTCATGCCTGTCCCATAAATCCGCCCAACGCAACTGGAAAAATAGCAATTGACCCTTCAGTCTGAATCCGAATTGGACCATCGAGCTATCGATAACAAAGTTGCTCTGTGTGCCCTTGCGTCTTTCGGCGTTGAGCACCAGTTGGCGAACTCTGCCATAAGGTTGCTCCTCCTCCTTAACCTTCAAAACATAAGCTTGTAGCCGTTTGGCAAGGCCTGCGTTGCGCTTCACACGATCCGTTAATGCTGTGGGGGTTGTTGGGTCACTCGCGGATCTAGTTCTCAGGCCTCGTTTAAAATCTCCCCTGTCAGCCTCCAGTAGATCCTCGGCTTCCGAAACCTCGTTGAATAATTGGACAAGCTCAACATTGCTGCTGATACAGAAGCGCCGTGTAGCTTCGTCAAGGCTTGCAGATTTAACGATACGGTTATATCGATGAATATCCCTGAGTGGAGCTCTACAATCTGGACAGTTTTTGATTTTCAACTCCTCCTTCACTGAGTCTCCATCGGCCGGTTCGTCACTCTCGTCAAGCGGCCTTGGACCAATAATTTTGCCAAACATATTAAGTCTATATACCCTTTTTAGGTCCATATGACTGTCATATGTGTCCAAGGTATAGAAATGCCCGCATCTGGGAATGATGATTGGATCCTCGTCCAAATTGATATTGCGGTAGGTCTCAAACATGATCAGGTCGACCTGTCTGTTCAATATTTCGTCACTTCCGCATTCTTGGCAGTATTTTTCTGATGGGCATTCTTCTCCGCAGACAGAGGGGCATTGGTGAGAACATGCAAGCTGCAGGTCGCAGCGTTCGGAACATGGGTTAATATCGCAAGGAGCGGCGCATGGCATCTCACAACGGACTCCTCGATGCTTGCACGACCACCGACATTCTTCAGCACACGGGGCACAGGCCTCTGAGCATTTCTTCCCGCAACGTGAATGTGCGCAAATAACCTCGCAGGGCTGACTGCACGGTTTACAGGTGTCACCACCGTGACAAGGTACGCTGCAACTGTGCTTGCAGTTGGCGAATTTCCTTCCGCAGGCAACCCTACACGTACCATGGCTCGTAATAGTAGTCTGTAACCCATCTTCATCATCGATCCGTCTGGTGCATTGTCTGCATTTCGTCGTGCATTGGTGACCACAAGGGAGAATTGCCCCACATGGCTCGTTGCATTTGTACCCGTCGACGGCGATATGACATTTTAGAGATACCACATGCCCACATAAGGGGAGTGTTCGCTTGACTTCCCTCTTGCATTTGACAACTGTGAGGTCTTGGAGTTCGAAACATTTTAGGGTTGATGACGTATGCCCACACGGCAAGACGGCTCCACGTACCGATACGACACAGTTGCCACAAGCAACCCCGCATGGTTTGGGACAAGCATGATCGCAGTGCTTGAAGATCCGCTCGCACCTATCCATACATACTGTGCTCCTATGAAGGGTATCTGAATGACATTTTTTGACGCATGGATGGCCACAGTCCAATCTCCACTCGCAACGCTGCATACATCCGCCTTCGGGAGAGAAGACATGAAATTCCTCAGGAGTCTTGACATTTATCAGAGTATCCGGGTGCCGAGGACAGCAGAGCTGAAGTTTCTCATTGATGTTGCCCTCTTGCTCGAGCATACCGATAACATCCGACCACATTTTTACCCCATTGCAGGTGGCGGCATTGCCGAAAATGTACATCCCATGTTGGGCACGACTACCCATATATTTAGCGATGGATTGCAAGCCTAATAGCATGGAATTTACCTTAGGAGCACGTTGATCCTATTCGAGGTTCCCAAAAATCCACATTTGTTGGCGTCATTGCTTCTGACTAGTGATATCACCACAACCTTGGCCTCTTCCCCCTGATAGATTCACATAAAATTCAGTCACAAAGTCTCGAGGAATCGGCGGCCTAGACTTACTTGAAAATTATCCACGGTAGCAACTCTTACTTCACTTAGTAAGTTCCCTTTCTTCACTTCCCTTTGTCTCGTGGTTGGTGGGTCTGGTTCCAAATCCCCGTCTTCCTTTGATTCCTCCAAATCGAGCTGTTCCTGATCTCTGTCTCCAACTACAACTTCAAAAACCGAGCTCAATTTCTTTCTTAAGTTGAACATCTGCCTCAAGTAGGGTGTCAATACTGCGATATCACCACTCTTGTACACACCTTGCCGAGACAAATGTCTCACAAGCCCAACAACCATGTCGACCTCAAAATCATTCGCGTGGGAGGTTTGTATTAATTCCATTTTGTCTGCTCCTGCTTCGAGATGCCTATGATCCATCCAAAACAGCCGCTTCGCCAAGCCTGGGACGGGAGGGTTTTTGAGCATATAAGAGTGATCTTGTAATTTAGGATAAAGTGTGTTCCTGACCAAGGCAGATATAGATGGATGCATCCGTCTCTGTGTCTCCAACTCTGCGATAGGGAATTTCCTGCCCCCGTACCTTTCATGTTCAGCTGTACGCTCGAACAACGAGGTGTTCAACCCATATTTTGTCCCTCCCCGGGGATTTTCAACCGAGAAGTCGTGATTCATGATCTGGGGCCGTAGCTGTTGATGATCTCCGATGAGAATGGTTTGCTCCAGCGTCGGCAGTAGTGCACTTAGGATGTGGGCTTCTAGGACCTCCGCAGCTTCTTCACACATCAAGACTTTAGCCGTAAGAGAGCGGATAAGCTCCGATTTTGACGCGAACCCTGTAGTGGTTACCCCAATAATTTTACTAGCTAAAAGGCATCGGCGTTCCCTCTCTTGGTACTGCTTGCTGAGATGTGCACGGCATTCCATATGTTCGTTAACCCCCCGGAGAAGTTCCGAAGTCGCAACAGTTCTCATGTCATCAAGCCAGTATTGCCTGAGCTTCAATTTCTCCTCGTAAGACATCTGTCGAATATCTAGTCCCAAAAGTTCATTGATTGGCCTATTGGTTTTTGCAGAATAGCGGTAAAAAGGATCCTGATGCCGAATCCAGTTTTCAATGACCGCATAATCCCTACCTCGGGTGTCTCTTTTGACAGTTGTGAATCCGTCTTCGTCCTCCTCCTCAAAGCCAAATAATATGGCGTAGGCCCTAGGTTGATGATCCTCAAGATACCTTTTCAAGGTGCTCGGACGGTCCGGGTTAAGTAACTGAACGCGAACACCGTCCATCTCCTCGCCAATATCTTTCAAGCGATGAAGGGTTTTCCAGATCTCATGTCTTTCCATTACCGTAGGCTCTTGAGATAGCTGGCAGACATCTCGCAATGAGAGGGCTGCTATTTCCTCGTGCTTGGAGCGGGATCCAATGCGAACAATATCCGTTATCCCTTCGTCAAGAAGATGCTTTAGAAATTGATCAAGAGCATGGTTCGTATAGCAACTAGCAGTTGTTAGAGTCAGATTTCAGTTCTACCAATAGTCGCTGAGGATGTGGGCGGGAAAGGCGGTCATACACGCAAATGATAGGACCAATTTTGGTCTTTGATTGGTTTGCTAACAACACCTTAATAATCTGCACCCCAAGATATGACTTTCCTGTCCCGGGCGGCCCTTGGATCAAAGACAACTCTTGGCTCAAACTGGCAATCATTGCCTGACACTGGCCTTTGTCAAGGGTTGTGTGGGCTTCTAATTCTTCCATCCTGAAGGGGCGATTTATCGAGTATTTCAACGGATATCCACCGGTAATACTACTCAAATCTAGCTCTGTCCCCGGCTTTGTCATATATAGAGGAGGCGGCACAAGTGTGTACTCAGACTTGGTGTCCGGAGAGTAGTGATAAACGGGTGACGGGGCAAGCCATTTTTGAAATGGGAGGCTTGCGCTCTTCGATAGCTGCTGCAAGGTTTTTAGAACTGGATCAAAGGAGGCGAAGAGTAATCCTGGAAACTCAACCAGGGCTCTGGTAGTATCAGCATTCCCGAATCCTGTGACTGAATTGAAAGTATTGACGATATCGTTTTGTGAAATCGACTCGGCAAAGTGAAACTTAACCATACACCTTTCGGGATTGGAAGCGAGGTCCCAAACAGTTTCATCGCGTCCCGTGCTGGAGGTTTGCCTCGGCTTGGCATTCTTTACTTCCCTTTGACAAACTACCAAGAAGGTGCTTCTCTTCGAACTATCCATTAAACAGAGAAGGGAGCCAATAGCCATGTATTTTGACCTATTCCACCATTCAAGGCGTGCTGCATCCGAGAGTTTTGTCACTCGGGTCGGTTGGTCGAAAGTCATTGTGAGAACAAGTCCCTCCTTTGCATTGAATTCTACCTCTTCAATTCGTGCGTTCCTGTAAATCAATGTATGAACTACAGATTTACGTCCCTTGTCCTTCTTTCCCTTCTTCCGCTCGGTCTCTATAAGTTCTTGCCAATCTTCGTGGACCACTCGCACAGCTTCCCGGAGTTGGCCAGAGGTATCTTCTCTGAGTAATCGGAATTGAAAATCTAACACCCGCGAAATACCTTCTAGGTGATGAGGGCTATCCAATGATCTTTGGGGAAGAAATTCGTTCCGGTGAGATAGTATCTCTTCCGTCGATGGTAAAATACGAATCTTGGAGATATCGGAGTGGTCGTTATCGTGTCTTGGGCCCTCAAGGGATAATTCACCTGGAAAGTCCACCTGCCTCTGATACTGCAATCTAGGGTCCTTCACAAATCGCAATGGTACTATGCCCCCCGATCGCGGGATCGCATCGCCCATATTGAGAAGAGCCCTGATCCGACTAAGCTCGTCTTGAGAAGCACGAAACGCATAATTAAATACACCGTCGGAACCGTTTTTCGTGGAACATGCGCTTAAGGTGTCAACGATCGGTTTGAACGCTTCCTGTACCGATGCACCTTGATTCGTATTTAGAGTATTAAACAGCGCCGAGGTTGCAGCAGAAAATGCACTCTCGAAGTCCTCTTTATCCTCCGTTCTCGATAACTCTGGCAAATTGTCTGCAACTTGTTGAAAAAATTGGGTGCCTCTTCGGCCATTAGGGCCATAGATGAAGTTAAAAATAGTCCCCACTTCTCTCTCAAGAATCAACGAATTCCGCATTGATTCGTGGGCCATAACCTTCAAAAATGGGATGGCATGTTTCTTGAAGGAGAGTCTTTGAAGCGAGTAGCCAGACGCGAAAGTGGTCTCAACGATTTGAGCTATTCGCCGAAGCCCATCATCAGAGCCGAGGTCTCTAATCAATTGTTGGATAGTTCCTGTAGTCCCGATTTCGAGGATTTGCAGTGCATCTGAAAGAAACTTCTCCATTTGATCACTCATCAGATGGGGGGGGGCCTGCGCGCTCATATAGTTGTTTTTTCTTCCAAGCAATTGACTCCATCCACGATACAGGGACTCTGCACTGGATGGGTCCTCGACAGCTTTCGGGATATTAGGGTCATGAGAATATTTGCATTCGTCGCCGTACCTGCATTTGCCGTACTTTTGGAAGAATTGGCAAGCGGGCTTTGCCTTGGCCGGAGCGGAAGAGGAGGATGAATCGTTATCGTGGGAGAATTTGCAACTACCTCCAAAGCGACATTTCCCACTGCTCGCAAAGAATCGACAGACACCACTGTAGCCACCATAGTTCGATTGTCAGTAAAATTTGGGAAGCTACTTAGGAGGCAATAGGGATAAACCTTTGGTTTGTGAAACTCATCTTGTTGAGTGCTTATAAGATTAAGGCGCCCTTCCCTGGGCAGCCGATCTATCTAAGGATAGCTATAATATTCACTTTTCCGGAAGTCTGTTAATTACATCCTAAGTGCTAAGGACCCTGGGTCTGAAGAAAAGGTTAGAGAATTACCTTGCGGGGGTAGATCCGGGATGCACCCGGAGGTCAAAAGCAAGGCTCTTATAGTAAAAAGGCTCCGAACGAAATGAACTAATCGTCGGAAGAGGGAAGAGGAATGATAATTCGTGTTTGTAGGTCAAGCCAGTTTAGAGAATAGCACTATTGCAAAATCACCAGCTAAAGGCAAGGAGGGGAAAAGAACAGTGAAGGAGGGGACTACGATACAAGTAGCATATACACAAACTCCCAGGCTGATAAAGGACCCCGCTGATAAACCCGCAGCGATCAGTTACCTAAACAGCCACTATGCATACCCTAACACGAACCCATAGGAAAGGGTTATTGTACAATTGTCTCCCCCCTTACTTCCGTACCGCTCCCGAAGCACGGCCACTGAGGTGTCTATTGTCCCATGGGGCAATATTATTGGTGCAATAACTTTCGGAAAGAGCCTGAATGTCTAGTGTATTATCATATTCCTGGGTATGCTCAGTTGCCATCATCCAATAGATACGGATACGGAAATGCGCAGCGCAGAGGAGCCTAGTTTCAGGCTGCCGTTTGAATGGTAGGCCTAAATTCCGGCATTATATAATACGCTATATACTGCTGTGTTTGGAAACTCTTTATCTGAACTTCTCATCATACCTCCTGGCTTTAAGAGGCAGACGCTAGTATAGGTAAGAGTTTTAAAATTCGTTCAGATAAGATATTGACAACTCAATAAATTTCATATCCGGTACCGTATCAGACAGAAACCTGCTATGGGAATAACCTCCTTTTTGAAGAAGCTCTTAGCCCGCATACGTGCAAGTACATCAAGTTGGCTCATTCATACAATTCCGTATCTTAGGATAGTTACCAGTAGGCCTTGAATTGGGTGTTTCGTGATGGCTGGGGAAATGCCAAGAATTCAGGCGTACCACTGCTGTACTCGAGTATGAATGTGGGTGACCGGACAGCCAGGGATTAGCAGCTCACTGAGAATGCTTGCCTCCCTAATCCTGGCTATCCGATCACGCATGTGCATACCTTAGTATGATACAACTAGACTAAAAAGTTACTTAGAAGTCAATTTAGGTTAGCCCGCAAAATAACCCCTGTCTTGTACGAAAAACATCTCCCCTGATACCGTACTTGCACCGTAGAAACTGGAAAAATTGGACCTCGCGCTAGAACGTTGGAGTTGCCTCTCTAAGTAACGTTTATTGTGCTTTTCCTTTCACCTGTCTCAACGGAGAGCTGAAAGCCAGTTCCTTTCGTTCTGGTTGCCCCCTTTAATCCAAGGAGGGAATTCTAGACGTCTTAGCTTTGATTATTTTAGTTTCTATCATACGGCACAGTTGCGCCCTACTATCCCAGCAGCCAGGCGGCAAGAATCCAAAGAATCCGTCCGGAACGACAGATCATCCGGGGCAACAGGTCAAGTTTTGGACCAAAGATACTTGGGACTCCTAGGTTCACACTTGGGGTGAGATTAAGTGTCCGGAACCGGCGACCGACGATTGGGCAACAGCAGACCGAACCCCGGAATGAAAACTGCAAAACCCTTTCACTGAGTGTATTTGGACCTCCTCTACTACTAGGAATTGCTTTGTGATTTTTGTAGTATCTTCGGAGTTGTTCTCTCAGCCGTTGGGTTGGCAGTTGTTAATCATCATAAATTCGCTACATGGCGGTTGCCGCTTCAGGACATTTAATCTCGCCCCAAGTATGGGACAGCGATGTACCGGTATCCGGGCCATCGAGATCCGGGATAGAGGGGTGTGATTGTACACCGATCAGGGGACTCAACTTTTCCCCAAATACAAACAGAACTCCCTCATAATTGAGGCAATTCACTTGTGGCATCCAGGCCGCTTTTCGATTGATACAAGAATCAGCGCTTATAACCAATGTTTAACAATCTTGATTGAAGGCGGAAGGATGGTTGAGTTAAGTAAGGAATCTAAGAAAGGGGCCCAGAACCATCATGGATCAAACTTTGTGAAACAAGATACCTGCCAAGACGCGCATCCCAACCTCACTTTAGTGCCGAGCATTGCCTCCTTCACGTTCAGTCGTTCCTCAGGCATCCATCCTCCCAACATGGTTTTCATTGTGCTCAACTTGGCCCTGAAGTGAAAGAGGACTAGGACGAGAGCAGTACCACTATTGGAGCTTCACTGGACTCAATAAAATTGTGGGGAATTAAGTTCAAGCTGTTACCGGGATACTGCTCATGCTGAAAGTAGCGCCATCAGGCGACTCCGCAACCTTTGACCCCTTCTTGCTTACGTTTCGCAGAATACCGCACAAGGGCCGACTATACTACCCACTTACAATGTATAGATAAAGCTTTTAACAAGGTTGAAGGAAACATTTCTCTGGATAACACTCGCACTCTGAGCAAGATATAAAGCCTTTTCAATACCTATAATTCCCTTGGCAGAATATTTCTGGCATCGATCCTGTAGAAGGTGATTGCACAAAAAATACTATTAAATTTTCTACTTAACGACATTGTGTTTTTAATATGCCTAATATGGCACATAGCGCCTTAGTTGAAGGTTGAAACTCGCTGACCAAAGCCCTCACCCCCCCAGCCGTCTGATGGAGGCTCGAATCCAGACTTCAGTACATGTCTCCGTTTCATAGAAAGATATAATACCCAAGGAGGAATCATGCTCAAGTACAATACTGAGTCTTTAAAGGAAGGGCCTCACCCCCAAGTGCTCGGTACCCACTTCAATTGCTCCAAAATCCGAAACTCCGCTTGATAATTAATCATACAATATCACTCGTCGTTAAGCCTACCACAGTAAAATATAGTAAAAGTACTGGGGGATATTTTCGCAGTTAATTGAGGTTAACCCGCGAAATAATCCCTGTCTTACACAGTCGAAAACATCCCAGATATGTTATCATTGATCTTAGCAATCAGAGACAAAATACCCAGAGGAGGAATAGTGTTTTCTGGACGCGGTAGCTGTCATTAATTGGTATTCGCAATTCCGTTAACCTACTCCGCTAAGCCTATTGTGAGTATGGTGATTCCACTTGCGACACGCCAGCATCCGATCCCCGATACGGCAGTGGATCTAGCAAGTAAATACCGTATCTCCCTAGCAGGGGTTAATCTCCCCCTTCAAGGCAAAAAGCCTTTAAGAAGGATAGTGTTTTCCTCACACGGTAAAGCCTGAGCGTGCTGAGCGTGTTAGATCTCACTAACTTGCATTCGCAATTCTGGTACAAGTTACAGGCGCAGAACCCAAGCGTTCAAGTCCGAATTTTGTGTGGGCGGTCAGATACGCCTAGACAATTTGCCATACGAAATTTTTATCTCTGTGTTCGGGCTCTATATGCCTGTAATTTATGGCCTGTTAAACTAAACTTTGTTGTGAGCGGACTGGAGATTAATCCTTGCTACGGAGATAATGGATTACGGTATAAGAGATTTTAAGGCGGCCTGAGAATTCACACAACACTGAGTAAAAAACCCTAAAACTAGCGTTAAAAGCTCTGTCGTTCTATACAATACCGCAAAAACTCGTGTTATCCACTATCTCCGCCAGGCGCCTAATCTCCGTGCTCAGAGACAAAAGCCCCTAAGAAGGATTAGTGTTTTCCTTACACAGTCAAGCCCAAGTGCGCTGAGTGCGCTAGATCTCATTAACTGGAATTCGCAATTCTGTTAACCTGTCAAACTAAACCTATAGTAGGCTGACGCAAGGGATTGACGGAGATTAGAGGCCAGACGGAGATAGTGGATAACACGAGTTTTTGCGGTAGTAGGAAACCCTCATAATAGCTCCTTCAGCACATCGTGACTTAGGGTACAATTTGGAATTAGCAGGTAGGGATTGGAGGAATGTAACACATATACAGTTCGGTGACATATCTGGGGTTGGTAGTGCATTTTACACCAAAAACGGTGTGCTTCGTGGGTTTACAACACAACTAGAAGCTGTTCAATTACAGTTATTCTTCTCTTAGTAGAGCGCTTTGCCGTTGTGATGAGAATGTCGAGATTTGAGAAAATTAGTTGGGATTTTGAAGCCTGCGTAAGCTTCGGTGATTTAGAAATTTGGGAATAACTACCTGTTTGTATGAGCTGCCATATAAAATCTAGGTGCTTAGACCACATTTCTAAGTTCTTCTACCCAAGCGTTCTTCTACCCAAGTGATTCCAGTGCAGAAGGTCCCCACGTCTATCAATGGAGGGAGTAGTAAAACATCGGTCCCTAAATTCTTAGCTACTTGAATATATAATTTAGCAGGAATCTATGAAGGGGTAACTTAATACAATGAACCTGAATTGCTCATGTTGGTTTTTCTTTTTTACTATTTTGGTGTGGTTTTGTTGTGTCCCAGCGAGGTGCAATGGGGGCGCCCAACAATGAGCTATTTTGTCCAAGAACTATACGAAGTGTTTCGGAGACTCCGGCACCTTACAAACCAATCTCTTCAGACTGCGGCAGAAGATTATAAAAACTTCGATTTTAGTTTGTTTTGTCCCTGGGCCTATTCCGCAAAATTTCCAACCCCTGCGGCATCGTGCACTGGCTGAAACAGCATATCTTTTCGGCCCGGGTGTATTCATTCATCCATTCATGTTCGAGTGATGGTTCACGTGTTTCACTCTATCTTTCCATCATTATCACCTACTATTCTCTGTTTGGCCAGTCTGTCTATTCGCTATGTTTCCACCTCGTATGTAGACAAAGCTTCTGTTTGACCCTGCACCGTGGCAGAAAGGAATAACATCAATAACTATAACACCATCATTTGACTGGTGGCGGTCGGCTTGAGTGAAAGTTGGGCGGAATGCCTCGAATATTCTGCTAGTCCCGGGCAAGATATATCCGCAAATAGGGATTAAAAAAATGTATGGTAAAACATCTGTGCGTGCCTGAGCGCCCATACAACATGGACCCCCCCCTGTTCGCGGGTACTTTTTACCTGGGACGAGTAGAGACAATGGAGTTCGGGACGATATGCCTCTGCCGTAGGGCACGGGTCTCGTTGTGTTAGCGCGCACTGCTTCTCTCTCACAGATCCTGCTGTAGGGATGTGTTTACCATACCGGTAGTTCTACAAGTACCGTACGAGTACCGGTACCGAATGAGACATAACCCCAACTCTCCTTTTCAGTCATAGCGAAGCACTGTAGAAGTCGGAAACTATAAAACATAAGAACCAGTCTCACACCCCGTATTCAAACTGCTCACTTCGTTCCGTGCTTCGGTAGATAATGGACAATCTCCTTGCAGATAGGTCCGCGGATTTACCAGCTCCGTCTATGGATCCTTGCTATTGAGAAGGATTCCAGAGCAGGTGATTCGCTTAATCCGATCGACGCCCCGAGTGCCCGGAAGAAAGAGGAGCATCTTATCACCAGGGTCTTTTGTGTGTATTGCAAGTGTTTGGGTCGCATTCTTTGCCCTCAACCAATTCATACTTACTCAAGAGTCTTAGGGGGCTCAAAAGTTTATCGAGCCCGGTCCTGGCCCGTCGAATTTGCGTGTAGTGTGAAGTACATACCGTCTGCGAAGAAACACCCCATCTGCGATAATTTTTAGTGAAGGAAAATAGCCCGTCGGGTCCTCGCCCTGGCGACAAGAGGAAAATCCCGCTCTTCGAGCGGTCGATAGGCCACCGTGCCAATGAGAGGCAGTCGAACAGACCTACCGTACTCTTAATCCCAAGGCATACCACGTCATCCATCCCCCCCTTCAGTGCCACCCCCCACGGATGCTCAGTGTCCAACTCCTCCGACGTTAGTATTCCGCCCCCTCCTGCCCCCTTTGCCGCAAATCTGCGCAGCCCACCGAATCCCCCACATGCCGGTACGGTAAGAAAGAGCTTAACCCCACAAAAGAACAAAACGTTACACCGCTCTTTGCGCTACATGCCACCCCCACTTGATAATCCAGGGCGTTTAATATTAGTGTATCATCACGCGAGTGACTCAATGTGTCGCCCACGTTACATCATTGGTATTTCAAATACCGGCATCGTACCGTTCCTGGTAGGTTGAATCTGGGGTGTCGTAAGAGCGTTTTTTGCTTTTGCTTTCTCCAGAAACTGGGAACACCGATGAGGGGATCGTTTTTCCGAAATTTTAATCTCGCTGGTCTCACTTCAAGTTCCATCCCTGTCTTGGTAGGCTTTGTGCGTCCGAGTGATCCTTTGTGATGCGCCAAAAAAATATCTGTCTTTCAAGCAATTCATATTGGTGAGATATACTGTAAGTTCTGTAGGGAAATCAGTTACGCCCCATAGCGGTAGGATATAGCTACTGATATCATATAGCAATCCAGTAGAAGTTACTATTTCTTGTGCTTATAATCAACCACAGTTTCTTGTTTCATGAAGAAACTTAAAATGAGTTTTGTTTGTCCGCTCGTTTAACTACCGCGCGATTCCTTTTCTAGCCACTAGGTTGGCATTACTAGCTTCTACATTTATACATATCTATTCCCCAACAATCAAGATCATATTCGATGCCACCATCAAAGTTGGGTTCCCATAGCAACCATCCTACCTCAATTTATATACACAAGGCTTCAAAATCTGGTCTTCTCGAACCTCATCATTCTCGACAAACTTGGACTTCTTCACCCTGGGCTCCCAGTTATCACTATCCCTATCGCCCCTCTGTGCCTTTTCCTGCATTTTCACAAATTCCATCCTCACAAACATCTTATTCCCCGCATCCACCGTGCCCCTAAGGGCAAAGCCGCGCTTGGAAAGCGCATCTACAAACGGTTTGTAGGGATCATCCCCCCTTTTCAGCCTTTCCTCCATCTCCACATCATCCTCCACCTCATTTACGCTAGGGCGGTTAAACCTAGACTTGATTTCGGCGATCCAAAGTTCACCTCTCCATCTCAAGATCCGATATGCCTCCTCGACAAAGTTCAAGAAGTTTGTGCCCATAAGTGCTAAACAGAAGATGGCTACGTCTACCGAATCTGGCTCTAAGGGTAGATGTGCGATATCGGCGATAGTTACGTCTGGGGTACTGGCTTGGAGGTCGTAAGAAAGGACTTTGACTTTAGCTTTACCCCGGGGCTTCTGGTGGTTGATTGTGGCTGCTATTTTGGCATCCCCGCACCCAAGATCAACCACTGTACACCACCCCTCTTTCTTATCTCTTGGGAGAGGGAATGGGTTCCCCCCTGCACTGGAGTTCCATTTCTTATTATGGCCGCGCTCAAATTTGACTTTTCCTCGCTCCTGTATCTGCTTGATGAAAACATTAACAGGATTTTCGGGCCAGAGCTCGACTTGCCGCCTGAAGCCCGTGTGGTATTCCTGGTACATTTCGGGCTGCTCGCGGAATAGGCTAAGGGAAGAGTCGGAAGGTGTAGTGTAGAGAATTTCATTGATATGCCGGAACCGGGCTGAAGAGAGTTTCTGACGCATCTTCTGCTGGAGAGGGGTTAAGGCAGGGATGGGGGCCGATCCCAGAGTTTTATCGGCTAAGCCAGATTGGGCTTCGGTATTAGCTGTAGCAGGCGTCGTACTTGCATCCCCTATCCCTCCCCGAGTCTGTTTCTTCTTTTTAGGAGGAGCGGTTTGGCCATCGTTCTCGGGGGTCAGTCCTTCGCCGTCTTGTTCATCATGCGGTTTGCTCCGTTTCTTTGCTAGGGCCAACGGCGCTTCCTCTGGGGGATCCCTCGTTGCTGATTTCCTTCTCCTCTTCCGGTCCTTCGACTTCTTTGCCGGCTTCTTTCCCTCAATCATCCTCTCGTACAGCACGAGAACATTTTCTGGAGTCACCACAGTCTGTTTTTCCCCTTTAGGCTTGGGTATCTCCTTTGCCGGGAATCTCTTGTTCGCAACCGGAGTAGCGTTGCTGCTCGATGTGGACTTGGGGGGCTTTGATTTGTGCTTCCTCTTTTTGACCGATTCATCGACTTGAGTCTTCGGCCCAGTCTCGAGATTCCATCCGCTGACTGCAAACATGGATGCGGAGGTGGAGAGGGCAGATTAGGGGGAAACAATAACTGGGATTGACTGGTGACGATGAGGTTTGTTGGCTAAGCGTCGTAGTGGATACAAAATCCGCACAAGACCTTTGGTGGTTGCTCCCAAAGGAAAATTTTCTGGGTGAATGCCTAAGCTAGATCTTTCCTGTTTAGGATTAGAGCCTCTTACCATGTGACAGAACCGCGTCTTGTGCGGGGCTGTGACACTGCACCGGCTTACTCGTAATTTTCTGACGTTTGTAAACACGACTGCTATTGCATACGGGCAAAAAATCGGTCAGAGCCTCACGATTTTGCCCATATGCAATAGCAGTTGTGTTTACAAACGTCAGAAAATTACGAGTAAAAGTGACCAAGGGCTAGGACCTCTGAACGATGGCAGATGGGAGATCCGCCTAGCGATGCGATGCGGAGAAATTCTGAGCACAAGAAAAGTAGCGGTATTGCATGCTGCCCAAAGATTCCCTCCGCCAGCCCCTCATCTGCACGAATTTCTATGTTTAGCCATCAGTACTACAGCGCTTTAACCTTATTGATCAATTGATTCAATTTGATAGTAATCGGCTTCTGCTGCCCTGAGGAACCCGAAGGCATATCAATTTATATTTACGCCCTGTAACGTTACACTTATCCTAGCCATATTCCTCGCATCTGACACCTACTCGAGCAGATGGTGCAAATACTCTCTAGAACATTAGTAGATAGCCAATTTAGATTAACCAGCAGAATGATCCCTGTCTTGTTCCCGGTAATCGACGGTTCTATTCAAGTGCTTCTATGATACCAGCATCCACGCACTGTAGTACTGGTATCGTATCTAGTGAACTTAAACAAATAGTACCCTACTTCTTGTTAGATAACCTGGTTTATCTGTTCTATTTTGGAGGTTACATTTACCAGCACTCCTACCCTGTGGCAAAATTGACAGATAAAATGGGGTTTAAAATAGTCATCGCAAGCTTGGGTTCCCGGAACTTGCCGGGCGATCAAGGGATTAAGTTTTCTTTTTTTGTAGGGGTTGCTTTTGAGATGCTCAATCGTGGAGTTGTGCGAGCAAGTGGCGCACATCTGAGCCATTGGTCACTAACTTAGTATTGTCGGTGGAGCGGTAACCTAGGAAATGCCTACATTGGGGCTTTCTATGCCTACTAATGCTAGATTTTATGTTTGCGTCTGTTGCAGCCCTGGAAGCAGTATTGGCATGGTAGCACGTCGTTGGAATTTGAAATTAGAACCACCGGGAACGCCGTATATTTCAAAGATATCTCTACCCACTATCGTATGGTACTGCCTTCTCTAGCTAAATGCCATATCATATACTAGTCATAAGGTGAAGAGCTGGGCAGTTATTAGCGTGCCGGCACCTGTTCCCGGGCCCAACTGTCGTACCGTCCTCGAGCACACCCAGCTAATAGACGCTTTGTACTACTTGAGTGCACTCAGATATTAATATTATCCCAATTCTGACTGGATTACTTTGCATAGTTACCACGATGCGGTAGCATGTTCCCTTCGGAGGTTGCCGCTACCACCAACAATGATACAGTGCAACGACAACAGCAGCAATGGCAGCCTGCAGTTACCCAAGAATTTATGGTAGTACTGTACTCGAGTACGGCATCTTGCACAAGCTTTGCTCATTAGAGCCATTAGATATACTTGGACTGGCTGGTTATCATGCCGTGTGGTTTGCTTAGGTAACAGATAAGTTCCACTGCGCATATGTATCATCAACACAAGTCCGACGGCGCGCGACGCCTCACAGATCCAGCTGAAGAAGCGATATATCGGGAACTTTTTTTTTTTCTTTCCACTTTCTTCACTAAATTCTCGCACCGACAAGGATGTCTTGAGATGCGGGACGGCTCAAAAAAATAAAAGGTGCCGGGTTTTGGTTATGTTGGAATGATCGAAAAAGCAACACTCACCTTTCTGACTGACCGCTGCGACCACAGCATCAGTGGGGTTCGATCCATGATACGGAGAGTATTGTACCGGCACTAGCACTCGTACCAGCTTTAATACCAAGTAGAGGAAAGTGCTCTGCCGTGCTCACTTGGACCGAGGAGACCTCCATCCAGGAAAGGACGTTGGCTGAGGTTCAAAAGGGAAAAAACGCTTTGCCTGTGCCTCTCCCGACCTCCAGTGTGTTTCTCCCTCCCACTTGCTCCCTCAGAGTGCATGCGCTGGGCGCACACGCTCGGCAGAGGGGAGACATAATCCCGTATTCCGTGGCTGCCGGCACAAGTTCTAGGCCATAGTTTATATGGCTCATCTGCGCCGGTATTGAGTCTATAGGAGAAAAACAAGGGAGGAAAGGAGCAAGTTGGAAAGTTTTCTTTTATCACAAGACGCATGGCAGACTTTCCGGTTAGGTTAAAAGTTTTTCCTTTTACTAACGGGTGCAATTTGGGATCATAAATTGTTTTTACAAGTACTGCTATGGTCATGATTGATGACTTTGATAACATTGTTATTGTTTGAAGTTTCTTTTGTTATTTAGGTTTTCTAGGCTCTACCTTAGGGCGCCTGCTGGAATTTTCCTGTATTTGCGAATTGATCCAAGGATTTACTGTAACAAAAAAAAACTCTCTGCAACGGTATTTTTCCGAGGCTGCACTCAACTTAGACTGGGTCTCACTACTGCAGGTCTCTTATCCTATCAATGTAGTCGGTGATGCGATTTTTTCTGGGGGATACCCTAGTCAATAACTTATCAATCACCACGACCCAAGAGCATACTGCGCTCCCATTCATAGTGCCGGTACTGTACCTTCACTTATGCAGTTAAGTGGTGGTTGTGCATTGCAGCTAGTTCGAGCACTTTGCTGATACCGACGGTGCACTGCGCTCGAGCACTGTACTCGAGCACGAGTAAATTTATCTTGAGTGTAGCAGAAGCGCTTGCCGTAGGTTGTTTTCTCCCATTGTCAGCTGTTTTCCTGGACCCCATCTCCCCCTTTGTTTTTTGCGCCTCTTGATAATCCTGTTCGCATGTTTTCCATTTGGTAGCGGAGCGGTGCAGCACCCTTTTTGTGATTCTCATAGGGGATCACATCTGTCGCGGTAAACTGATCAAGTTGCCCTTTCCCACGTTTTGCGCTTTTCTCACCCCCGCCTCACCTCACCTCATTTACCCCATTCTTGTGCAATAATATTTCTTTTTCGCTTTTTTTATCGGCGTTGTTCTTACTCTACTGTATATCTTTTGCCTCCATCAAGATCCTAGCTTAGGTTCTGTCAGTCCAGACCGTACAAGCCGTGTATCAAAATTTCTCGCTGAGCTTGAGATTCATGCGTATTCCGCGGCTTGTTCTCCGTTCCACAACCTCATCCTCCCCTTGATTTCTACTTTGGGGGTGTCTAGGCTTTGTGGAATCCTTTTCTTCCACTTTTACTCTCCCAGTACAATAGTCCCTCTAACCCCCCATACTTCCTCGCACAGTGTACATGGCAAGAAAGAAAGGGTCATTCAGTCTCTCTCAGATTTAGGAAGGGGCATCCATAGTAGTGTCGCCACATCTCTTCCTTTCCACCCTGGGGAAATCACCTCTTTTAGGGTTTCTATTTCTCTCTGCCGAATCTCATCTGAAGAAGCGCTGAGGTGCACAGGCAATCTGTGGAGGTGAAAAGGGCGGTGTGGTGTGCAGAACAGGGGTTTTAACAGGCCATGATAGGATAGGTCACAATCATAGTGCCGGAAAGATCTGTCTCAGTGAATCGGGAAAGAGAATTTATATATCCACTTTCAACTCGCCTATCTGAATATTTCTCGTCTGATCAGCAGCATCCGAGGCGACGACAGGCGAGTTTGTGTCGACAGTCTTCCCTTGCTCGAGTATACCCTTCTCATTAGCCTCTCGTTTGATAGAGGAATTGTTGCGCAACACGCAATACTACGTTCCGAGATATAATTATCACATTAGCTGGCCTTTGTGGTCTGGGTTATCATATCGAAGATATTTACTATCGCGTTTCTTTTCTTTCCTCCTCTTTCTCCTCGATCGGCAGTGTTTATCAATCCTATATGATGGAGCCCCAATTGCCTCAAGATTATTCAACTGCTGGTGGAGCTGATGAAACTGGTCCCTCCGGCCAGCAACAACATCAACATGAACAACAACCGCAACAATCGGGCGACGGGAATTCTCCTGCTGAAACAACTGACGCCACCTCGTCAAGTTCAACAGTGCAGAATGCAGCGGTATCACCGCCTGACAGTGGGGATGGCGGGAATAGCAAAGCAGCTCCATCGAGTGCGGCCGCAGTCGCAAAAGCCTCGCGGAAAAGAACCAAAACAGGTTGCTTAAGTATGCTACACTATTTCTTGCTCTTTCTTTCTCTGATAGCGCAAGTGTGAATAAGATACCCCAAAGCAAGAGGATGTGTGGTTAACGAGTGGCCCATTTTGTTCTTTGTAGCTTGCCGGAAGCGACGCATAAAGTGCGGAGAAGAGCGGCCAACGTGTGCAAACTGCATTAAATCTAAACGAGTATGCGAGGGCTACAATCAACGCGTAGTTTTCAAGGACGGTATGAATGGGATGTATCGCCCAGGGATGATGGGAGCCGCAGGGGGTTCAATGGACCGACGATTGATCCAGCCATATCCCATTCAACCAGCTCCGGCTCCAGGATCCGGATCGGGATCAGCATTGCAACCCATTGCTCCCGCCCCACCGGTAAATTACCGTCAACTAGAGGCCATTGTGCCACTGGATCAGAACAAGCCTCCTTATCTTAGACATATATATGAAGAGCAGCAGCACATACAGCAACATCAGCAGATGTTCCATGGCCTGGGTCAACAAGGCCCTGTTACACCTGTGGGAGATGCTATCGGGCACCAAGGCCAGTACCAACAACAAGGCCTATATAGCCAATCTCAGCAGGTCACCGTGGCCCAAGGACACGACCAAGGTGCGCAGCAATACATGCCATACTACTCACATACCCCGAATTCTACGGCCAGTGCAGCCTTTTCTGGGTCACCTACGAGCAGCGACAGGCCTCAGTTCAGCACTCCTCTAGATTCCGAGCCGACGCCCTCTGTGTTTGGTCCCGGATCAAGCTCTGAAGTATATACGAGTACTCCGATCACTCCTTATGCACCCCCCCATCCCCCGGCTACAAGTAGCCCCAGTTCATGCCCTTTCAACCCCCCTATCGATCGGAAATATGCCGTGGCCTCAGGTGGGGAACAATTCAACCAGCCGGCCCAGGAACCTGGAGGGATGTTAAGGAATAATGAAAACCTTATTCGTAGGTCTCCCCCTTGAGCTTTGTTGGAGCTGGTGCAAGCGCTGGTGTGTGCATTTGTCTTTGGTTTCGTCTCCTTCCCGTATGAGCTCGTTCTTGAAACATTCTAGTGTGATTTCTTCTTTGAGAGCACATCGCCCACTTGTTACTTGTAGTACTGTGAGCTGTACGTCCTTCCTTTCCGTGCCTCTGCCCTCCTTGCTCCACATCTCCGGGCCGTCTGTTTGGTATCTCGGTGGAAGGGTAATTCTTTTTTGGGTTCCTATAACTTTGACTTCCTAAATATGTTTATATTGGGTCATATTTGCCGATAATTGCTACCTTTTTCCTTGATTTGTGGGCCCAAACTTACGTTGAAGGCGTTCCGTCGTTTCCCCCGACGCTGACCCGTATGTAGCGACATCGTCAGGGTCGCCGGGACCGTCTTCCAATCCGGCGATCATTCCCGCAATTGCTGACCCGGGCCCCAGCGGCGCCCACTTTGTCGGCCCGGAGTTCATCCAGCTGCACCAAGCACCAGCCGACCTTGTGCACGATGATGACCGTGACGAGATGTACGATGAAGATGACGACGAAGAGGACGATTATGAGGTCCGCGATTTGGATGAGATAATGATGGATCCTACGGGATATGAGACGATAAATCCGAGAGCGCATATATCGAGCGTTATTGGGCCGTATTCTGGGAATCTAGGAGATGCTGGGATATCGTTTAGGTCATTCTTACCAGACCAAGGCGTCCTCACGACATATCACCCTACTATGACTTCTTCGCCATTGATGAATCATACGACGGCTAAAATATTTTGTCATTTCATTTACGTCCTAGGCCCTAGCTTGTCGTTGTTTGAGCGACATCGCCCAAATCCGCATATGACTTTTACTCCAGGTGTAGGGCTTAATGGCCCTCAAAATGTGTGGTCGTACACGGTTCCCATGTTGTCGCTCTCACATCCACCTCTTCTCCATGCAATATTAGCACTATCCAGTCTTCACATATCCAAGTTGACCCGCGGGCCAACGCATCCTTCGCTTCTGCATTATCATATCGCTCTCAGAAGACTGGGGAAAGCGATTGCCAGTGATAAACACAGAGGACATGCAGCTACTCTAACCGCGACACTGGTTCTGGGTTACTACGAGACTATGGCAGCTGAGCATGATAAATGGAGTAGCCATATTCACGGCGCAAAGCAGCTCTTGAAGGAGATTGATTTCGACAAGCTGAATAAAAGAGTTTCAATGATGGAAGAAGAGGGGGCGAATGAAGGACAGGGTTCTTACGAGTCAGCATCCCAGCCTTCTCTGCTTAGGTTACGGAAAATGAGCCGGCAGCCCGTTGTCAACGAAGTGGATGAAAACCTTACAGCATACATGATGGGCAGAGCGAAGAGAAGAGCACATGGTTTAGGGAAAAACCCAGACGCGCGATTCACCCGGAAGGAAGAGGAGACAATGCAGCTGCAGGAAGACATGTTTTGGTGGTTTGCCAAGATGGACTGTTATCAATCCGTCCTGAGCGGGTGTCCCCTTGTGTACGACATGACCTACAAAAACCAGTCCTGTGTAACTCTATACCTTTACTGACATATCCATAACAGTCTTGACTATGTCTTTTGGAGCCAATGCCCTCCTCGGGCACGAATCGGTACTCTAGGTACAGAATATGGCTCTTCTGACCACTTTTTTTTGCTCCTAGGGAGACTTTGCGACTTCCAGGTGCGAGATTTGAAGCGGAAGAAGGCTCTGCAGAAGGCTAATGGGGGTATGTGGATTCCGCCACCGGAGATGGGGGGACCGCCGAGGGGAATGGGAAGAGGAAGAGGGAGAGGGGTGCCACCCCCGCACACAGGTGGGCCCGGCGTGCAAGGGCCTCCGATGGGGCGGGGGGGCCCTCCGCGGTTTCCTGGCGGGCCCCCAGGTGGGCCTCCTGGAGGTATGGGTGGACCTCTGGGTGCTGGTGGACCCCCAGGTATGAGAAGCCCTCCGGGTGGGGGTCGAGGTCGGGGAGTGGGGCCCCCACTTGACCAAATGCAGTTTGGCATGGTTCCACCTCCCGCTGGTCCCCCCCGCCTGCCTACTGCTTTTGCAGAAAATTTCCCTCACGATTCTAATAAACCACTTACCGCGGCTCCAAAGGACGACCTTCCATCGGAAGAGGATCTCGAAGCTGCAACTGTCTTAGCAGAAACAGAATGGGCAGAAATTTATAAGGCCTTTCATGTCTTCCAAGAGTCACTCGGTCATGAATACCAGCCTCTACCTATTGAATATATGCCTGTGCAAAATACGCCATTTGGCGCAGCAATCTACTTTAGAACATACTCTATCGCAACATTGCAATCACTATACAACATGGCTTTAATAATCTTACATCGATGTCACCCGTCTATGCCCGCTGTATCAATGATAGCCGCAGGTGTAGCAGCTCAGAAGACGGCAAAACTCGCAATCGACATTGCCCGCATTACGGCCGGCCTTGTTCCGACAGACCCCACCGGTCAGATTAACCCTGCTCTCGGGGCCTCATTAATTGAGTCCTCGATGCCATTGTTTTTTGCAGCCGTCCAGTATCAAGACCAAGCACAACGGGAATGGATTGTTATGAAATTGCGGGAAATTGCGCGTCTAACGGGCTGGGCCACTGCGTCCCGCGTGCTGTTAGGTTGTCAACGCGCGTGGGAGAAAGCTGCAGAAATGGGGCGCGGGCCAGCATACACCAGGCCACCTTTCGAAGAAGAAGGGGAATTGTTTTACGAAGCGTTCAATGAGAGGATGGCGGCGGATACGGGGATCAATTCCATGCAGGATGAGGAGGGGTCTGAAGAGGCTGGGGGCAAGAGGTTTCTGTGGAGAACCGCTGGGAGAAGGACCGCTGGGGCTGTTGGTATATTGGGTGAGGAGGGCGAGGACTTGGGTATCGGCGGGCTAGATTTGAACATGGGTGTTTAGTCAGGGATCAGATATGATGATGATGATGATGAGGAAAACGAATTATTATCTCAACTTGTTCATTCTTTGTACACATTTGATCTTGGCCCTGCATCAATAATACCACAGCAGTTTCCCTCCTCCTGTACATACAGTTTGAACTTGATCAGCAGCACCCGCATGAGATTAGGGTTAAACAGAACTACGGAACTACAGAGGTTCAAGTGTATGATACCCCTAAGCGGCATTCCAGTTGAAGGGAGGAATTACTCATTCACCCGTTCGTTTCATTAGAAATAGAAATAGACTCCTATCATAAGGAAATTTTGTGGAAAAGAATCACCCTACACCGGTATCTGAGTTATATTGAGCATTAAACTGAACCGCTCATGGGAAAATGAGATGCTGGCACAATACTTCAATCACAAGCTGCTGGATCTCGCGAAGGTAATACCGTTTGCTGTATCTACTCCCAACGGCTTTGCGGCGCAAGCATGACACCCTAGTCGCGATATGGTAAGCCAATGATTGGGATAGAAGGTTCTGCTGAACTCAACCTCTATAGATACAGTACATACAGTATAATAGTACCGTGCAGCGCCGGAACTATATTACCGTAGGGCAAATTTTTGGTCTTAAACTCAAACAACCAACCCTCCCGAATCCACCACCCACATAACCTCAAACCAAGTATATCGAGTCTCCAGTCATCACTCGCCCCACCATGTGAAGTATGATAATCCGTGAAACAATCTAAGAGCATGACCTCGAGACTTGAACCCTCTCACTAAATTTTGCTGCCGGTTCGCCCTCCTGGCTCCTTACTTGTGGGGCAACGTGTTCCATGCCTCTTCAGAGAGCTATGGACCGAAAGCACCCCATCTCCGCAGCGGGCAATGACGACCATCCCCCAGTTAGCATAGGCCTAGAAACCCCGGACTACAAAAAAAGCGAATCACCTGAGAAGGTAGTCAAGGAGCAATCCCTAGATACGCTAGACACGAGCTTGGCTGTGGGGTCTCACGGCGCCCCGCCGGCATGCCAGGTCCCCGCAGCTGATCACGGCCATCTGGTAAAATCCATGTTGAGACGGTGGGACAAGGACGTGAGCGAGCTGGATTCCTGTGGCGAGAGAACACTGAGTAATGCAGTGCGTGGGGTGGGGTAGATATAGTTAGTCCTCTGCTAGCGGGTAGGGGATCGATCCTCCCGGCCTTGCTTACACCGCCGGTGGGTGAAATTTATTCCCTATTTGCGAGCGACTCAAGACTGCGAAAAAAATTATAATTCTTCCCCTCTCGTGCTGCCTCCACACTCCCTGTACTAGATGAGCTGAGGGGTGCAGGCTGCTTTCTCTACCTTCTTGCATTTTGGCGCATAACTTTCCTTCCTTCGAGGTCTGCCTTCGCGAGGTCCCTCTTTCATACTAATATCCTCCAACGCTGTTTTCTCCACTCCATTCTCCTCTCATTCCATGTTTGCCTTGTGGTATGCTG